>CALSCO010000083.1:0-38705 GCA_943704415.1 Parvularia atlantis | reverse complement strand
GGCGGTTCATAACCACCCGTTCGGTGAGCCCTGCCCACGCCCCGGCGAACGGTCCGGCGGCGCTCACAGCCCCCGCCAAGCACCCGAAGGACGTGTACCGCGTCGGCGTGGACCTGTTCCTGTACAACATTGCGCGGGCGCTGCCGACGGTGCGCCCGCTGTGTGACCCGTGCCGGGCGCGCGCCTGACCGTCCGCACCAGTTTCTCAGCGATCTCGTCATCGGCCTGGGCTCGTACCCGCTCAAGACCGTCCCGCGCACCGGCCTCTCTGTGTGACCCGCTGCAGCCACCGTGCTACAGCGGTTCCAGCATGGCGGCGATCGGGCCACGTGGGCGCGCGCTCCTGCGCCTCGCGAACGCCTGGCCGCTGCCGCTCGTGGACGGGCGCGCGGCGGCGGCGGCGGTCGCAGCGGCGATGCGTGGTGGCGGTGGTGACAGGCGCACCTACGTCGCTGCCGCGCGGCGCGACTCGGCCCACAGCGCGCGCGAGGAGACGCTGTACGGCGACGAGATTCTGTTTGGCGAGCCGCCGGTCGTGCGCCCACCCGCGCTGCTGGGCGCGGGGCCGAGCCGGACGCAGGGCAAGGCGGCCGTCAGCGGGGCGTCGCGTCGGCTGGCGCGCTCGGTCTCGTCGTCAACCTCGTCGACGTCAGCCGGGGCGTCGTCGTCGGCGACGTCACACGGGTCCGCATCTTCCGCATTACCGCCGCAGCCGCAGCCGCTCACGCTGGACGAGGACGGCGGCGGCAGCGGCAGCGGCTGGGACGCACTCGGCACGGCCGTGGGTGATGAGGACGACGGGACGGGCAATGGCAGCAGCAACAGCGGCAGCAGCGGCAGCGGCAGCGGCAGCAGCGGTGCCAACGGTGGCGGCAACGGCGACTCGCGTAACGGCGCCGGCGGGCCCGACATGGCCCTGGCCTCGACCGGCTTCGACAAAAAGTCCAAAATGATGCTGCGCGGCACCGAGTTTGACGCCAAGGGCACGGTCAAGACCGTCTCGGGCATGTACCTCAAGTCGGACCTGTGCGCGCTGCACGACCTGCAGCCGCGCGACCTGCGCACGGTGCGCGTCGCGGCGGAGGCGTGTGTGTGCGCGCGCACGCGCGTGCTCTGACCCGTGCCCGCGCAGATCGACAACTACCGCAACCAGCTGCCGTCGATCCTCGTGCGGGTGCGCCGACAGGACCGTGCGCTTTGCCGCCACCCTGACGCTGACGGCCCGCGTAGCCCTCGACCCTCGTCGTCAACCTGGAGCACATCCGCGCGCTGATCAAGGCCGACATGGTCGTGCTGTTTGACACGGACGTGGTCGACAAGCACCACCAGTCGATGTTTGTGTTTGACCTGCAGGAGCGGCTGCGGATGGCGAGCGTGTCAACGGGCGGGCTGCCGTTCGAGCTGCGGGCCATGGAGGCCATCCTGATCTCGGTCAGCAACGTGCTTCGCGACCAGTTCAACCAGCTCTCGCCCAAGGTCAACGCGCTCCTGCGCAAGCTCGAGGGCGACCTCGACCGCTCGACCATGGTCAGTGTGCTTGAGATGAGCAAGAAGCTCACGCGGTTCCAAGCGCGCGTCAACGCCGTGCAGGACGCGATCACCGACGTGCTCAACTCGGACGAGGACATGTGCGCCGCGCCCTACCGCCGCCCTCGCGCGCCGCTCACTGCCGCGCCGATCGCAGGGCCGGCATGTACCTCACAACCAAGGTCAACACGGGCCACTCGCAGCCGTCGAGCATGCACCAGGAGGTCGAGTTTATGTTTGAGTTCTACGGCAAGCAGATCGAGGAGATCAGCTCGATGACGTACGAGCTCGTGTCGCACATCCGTGCGTGCGCGCGCGCGGTCGTCGTCGCCGTGCGCGAGAGGCTCAACCGCTGCAAGCGCAGGCTCGACGCAAAACATCGTCAAGATCACGCTCGACTCGCAGCGCAACAGCCTCCTCCTGCTCGAGCTCAAGATCACGATGGGGTGCGTGACCCGCCACCTGCCGTGTGCGCGCTCACGCGACCGCTCGCAGCACCTTTGCCGTCAGCCTAGGCGCGTTTGGCGGCGCCGTCTTTGGCATGAACCTCACGTCCGGCATCGAGTCGTCGCCGGTTGCCTTCTACGTCGCCGTGTCGACCATGGGCTTCGTGGCGACGTCGGCGTTCGCGCTGCTGCTGCGGCGTATGCGCAAGGTCGTCCGCGGCATACACTAGCATCTGTGCAGCAGAACATTCCAGCACGCGCGCGATCATGACAGAGGCCGAGCGCGCCGCCAAAGTCGCGGCCGGGCGGGCCAAGGTGCGCGCGGCGGGGGGCGGCGGCGGTGCTGGGCAGATCTGACGCACCTGCGCGCGCCTGCGTGCGTGCGTGTTGTCGCCGCAGCTGCTCAAGGCGCAGCAGCAGCGTCGTAAGCGCGCGGCCGGGGCGGCCGGGGCGACCGTTGCGGCTGCGACCGTTGCAGACGCCGATGCCGACGCCGACGCCACTGACGCCGACGCCGACACCGCTGGTGCCGGTGCCGGTACTGGCGAGGCGCAGCCGCCCGTGCTGGTGCCGGTGCCTACCGCACCGCAACCGCAGCCGACGTCAGCACAAGCACCAGCACGGGCTGCGCCGCTGCAGTCGCTGTCGGAGCGCGTCATCGCCGCAACGGGCGGCTCGGTGCGCACGCGCCGGCACAGGCCGCCCGCACGCTGAGCGGCTGCGGTCGTGCAGAGCGACATCGAGCGCCTGCGCGCGGAGAACAGCGAGTTGCGGCGCGCGTCCAACGACCTGCTCGAATCGTTCGAGAGCCTGCAGCGCGACTACGAGACCGCCAAAAGCGCGCAGCGGCAGGGCGACGCGCTTCGCGCCGAGCTGGACGCGGCACGTGCGGCTGCGCAGCGCATGAGCGCCGAGTTCCAGCGGCAGGTGCGCGCGATGTGCGGCCCGGGCCACTCGGAGCTCAGATCGCGGCCGCTGCCAGCTGCAGGAACACAAGACGCAGGCCGACAGCGCCATGCGCGTGCTGCAGAGCGACACCGACGGCCGCGTGCGCGAGCTGGCGCGCGCCCAGGCCGCACAGCGCACCGACAAGCAGGCGTACGAGGCGCAGTTGGCCGTGCTCAAGAAGACCGTCGCGGAGCAGGACAAGCAGCTGGCGGCGATGCGCGACGACTACGACACCAAGCAGGCGCAGATGGCGGCGACGTGGCACACGCAGGAGCAGCTGCTGCGCGCGGCGCTGGCCGAGCGCACGCACGGTACGCGGTTCCTGCACGTGCGCGCATCCATCCTTGTCGGCTGAACCCGTGTCGCACAGCCGAGCAGACCCAGCAGCAGACCATCGCGCAGCTGCGCGAGGAGCTCGCCGCGGCCAACACGCGCAACGACCGTCTGCGCGCCGACTTGGACCGCCTCGGTGCGCAGCAGCAGCAGCAGCGCACGACCAGCGACGCGTCGCTCGCCGCCGTGCGCGCCGAGCGCGATGACGCGCTGCAGCGTGTGGTGCGCGCAGCGGTCGTGCGCGGTCGCGCGCGCTCACCAACTCGCAGAGCGAGCTGCAAGCGCGCGCCGCGGCCGACAAGAGCGCGCTCGAGGATCGGCTGCGCGAGGCCACGGCACATGCGGCGGCGCTGCAGAGCCAGGTGGTCGCGCTGTCGACGGTCGGCGCCGAGGCCGCTCGCACGACGTCGCTCGAGCTGCCGCAGCGGCTGGTGGAGCTGCACGCGAGCTCGCAGAATGGTGCGCCGCCGGCTGCACGCAGGTGCACGCAACCGACCGGTCGGCTGCGCACCCAGCCCTGCGCGATCAGGAGCGCATCTTCTCCGCGCGCCTGCAGGCGATCGAGAGCGAGCACACGGGCCAGCTCGCGCGGCTGCGCGCGCGCAACGAGCAACTCGAGCAGACGATGGCACAGCAGATGGGCGCGCTGCACTCGAGCCTGGACGAGCTGGTGCAGCAAAAGGTGCGCGCCGTGTGCTGACCGCTGCCGGTCGAGTGACACCCCCGCACCAGCGCAAGCTCGAGGACAAGCTCTCGGCCGGCAAGAACCAGCTCGACGTGCTCACCCAGGCTGTCGCCGACAAAGGCGCTCAGATCGCCGCGCTCACGGCCGACAAGGAGGCGGCCGAGGCCGCGCTGGCGCAGGAGCGCCAGAGCCACCGCAGCACGCGCGAGCAGCTAGAGGAGCTCGGGAAGCACGCGCAGTCGACCGAGCGGCGCAGCGCCCTGGCCGACGCGGACCTGTCACTGCAGCACGAGCAGGCCAAGCGTCAGCTGGAAACGTGCGGGCAGGGCCGGCGACCGCGCATGCGCCGCTCACTCACGCGCCCGGCAGGCTGATCGAGGAGAACGAGTCGCTCAAGCGCCAGCGCGACGCGCTGCACGCCGACCGGCTGCAACTGGAGGCGCTCATGCGCACGCTGCAGGGCACGGCGCAGGCGCTGCAGGACCAGGTGCGCCCGGCGGGCTGACGCGGCGCGGCGGGCCCCAACACGCTCGGCAGCTGCGCGTGGCCGCGACCGAGACCAACGACCGCCTGGCCCGAGTGGGCGAGCAGCGCGAGGACATCATGAAGCGGCAGCAGTGGGTTATGGACACGGAGCGCAAGGTAGACCAGCTCAAGGACCAGCTTCGTCTGAAGGAGATCGAGCTCGTGCGTTCTGGCCTGCTGCGTGTGCCCTTGCTCAGACGTCGGCCACCGCTGCAGATCCGCCAGGAGACCGCGCTCAAGGCGCAGAAGCGCACGCTGGACGAGCGCGAGCGCGAGCTGCTGGACGGCGTGCGCGAGAAGGAGGCGCAGTTGCACGCCAAGGAGGCCGCGCTCGAGCGGGACGCGAGCCGTCTGGCCGAGCTCGACCGGCAGCAGCACTCGGCGCTGCAGGTGGTCAAGGAGCAGGAGCTGCGGATCGAGGCGGCGCGGCAGCACCTGGACGCACGCGAGGCCGCGCTGCAACGCGAAAAGTCCGAGGTCAGCCGCCAGCGGCTCGCGCTCCAGACCGACAAGGAGATCTGGCAGATGTCGGGCGCGGCGGCGACGCTGCTCGGGCGAGGCGGGGCCGCGGGTGCCGTCGTGCCGGCCGCTGTTGCTGCGCCTGCCGCTGTGCCGTCGCCGGTGCGCTCGCGCGGCACACCAGGCGCGCGCAGGTTCACCCGATCGCGCGCGGCAGGACTACGCCGAGCTCGTGGCGCTGCTGGAGAAGGACGAGGTCGAGCTGGCGCGGCTCAAGGCGCAGATCGCGACGCTCGAGCAGAAGAACTTTGATCTGCTCAACGGCATCGTGCGGCTCAACCAGTATGCGCCGCCCGCACGCGCGCGCGCCGCCGCCGCCGCCGCCGTCGCACTTGCTGACACATCGCGCGGCCACTGCAGGGCCAACCGCACCCTGTCGGAGATGCTCGGCCTCAAGGCGGTCTCACCGGGCGAACAGCGCAAGCGGCCGGCCGAGCGCCGCACGCGGCCCGTCTCGGCGACCGCTGCCCCGGCCGCCGCCGCCGCTGCCGCGCGCGCACCGGCGCTGGACGACGAGCGGGAGCGGCTGTCTGCGCTGCTGCGCACATGGACCGCGAAGTGAGCCATCATCCGCGTGCCACACTGAGACATTTGGCGAGCCTCATTTACTGTGCCGCGCTCGCCCGGCGAGCTCGCGCAACGAGGCTGAAACGCGCGTGCGACGCCCACGGCCCCAGTTCCCTTCGCCACCCCGCCTCGCGCGCCGCCGCCCGACATGCGCCTCGACCGCGCTGCGCCGCCGCCCGACCCGACGGGCGAGTTTGAGCTCGTGAAGCTGCTCGGCAAGGGCAACTACGGCGCCGTGTACAAGGTGCGTGGCGCGCGGCCGTGCCCGCTCGCCAACCCCTCGGACACACGCGCAGGGCCGCCACACGCCGACCAACACCTACGTCGCCGTCAAGACGCTCGACTGGCTCGACGAGGAGCTGGAGGAGATCGAGGCCGAGATCAGCGTGCTCGAGCACTGCCGCTCGCCCAACGTCGTCGACTTCTTCGGCGTCTTCTCCAAGCAGGACAAGATCTGGGTGCGGCCGCGCGCGTGTGAGCGACGGCGGCTGACGGGCGCGCGGCCGCGCAGATTGTGATGGAGCTGTGCACCGCCGGCAGCGTCCTCGACCTGCTCAAGAGTGCGCCGGCCCCTTGCGCCACGTGCGCTGCACTCACGACGGCGCGCGCGCGCGCACAGACCTCGGCCGCGGCCTGTCGGAGGAGCACACGTCGTACGTCAGTGCCGAGGTTCTCAAGGTGCGCGCGAACGTGCGCTGGCCGTGCGCCGAGGGCCCATTCGCGCGCGACAGGGCCTCGCGTACATGCATGAGCACAAGATGATCCACCGCGACGTCAAGAGCGGCAACGTGCTCCTGACCGCCTCGGGCGACGTCAAGCTCGGTGCGGACGACGCGCCGCCGTGTCTGTGTGTGTGTGTGTGTGCACGTGCGGGGACTGACGCGGCACACCAGTCGACTTTGGCATCTCGATCGCGCCCGACAAGGGCCGCTCGTCGATGCAGCGCAACACGTTCATCGGCACGCCGTACTGGTGCGGCGCACAGGGCTCGCTCGCGGGCCACACCTGACCCCTGCGCGCGCGCGCGCGCGCGCACCAGGATGGCGCCCGAGGTTATCGTCTGCGACAAGGACATGGAGGCCTCGTACGACGAGAAGGTACGCGCATCCCGTGCACGCCGTGCGTATCGCCTCAGCCCCGCGGCACGCAGTGCGACATTTGGTCGGTCGGCATTCTCGCGATCGAGATGGCCGAGGGCGAGCCGCCCTACGCCGAGTACCACCCGCTGCGCGCCCTCATGCTCATCCAAAACAACCCGCCGCCGACGCTCGCGCAGCCGAAGAAGTGGTGCGTCGCCCGCGCCTTCCTCACCCCGATGCCGACAGCTCCCTGCGCGCCGCCCGGCAGGTCAAAGACGCTGCGCGACTTTGTCGCGTCGTGCCTGGCCAAGGACCCGGCCAAGCGCCCCACGGCCGAGCAGAGCCTCAAGGTGCGCATGTGGACGTCTCAAGCATGCTCTGACCGCGATGCACCTGCAGCACGCGTTCCTCAAGCTCAGCAAGGGCACGTCGCGCCTGACGCTGCGCAAGTCGACATCCTTCCCCGACCTCGTCTCGCGCCTCGACGTCGCGCCGCCGGAGGAGGTCGCGCTAACGTGCGTGGCGCAGTGCGCGTGCGAAACGTGCAGCGCCGACCGCGCGCGCCGCATCGCAGGCGCCAGCTGCTGGAAGGCGCCAAGGCCAAGAGCGTGAGCGATGTGGCCGCCGCCGCCGCGAGCAAGTCCAAGAAGGAGAAGCACACATCGGGCTTCATGGGCACGTTCACGCGCTCGGCTGCGAAGAAAGTCGTCGCGGTCGAAGAGCCCATGAGCCTGCTCGACCTTTACGGCACGCCCTTCGTCGACAGCGAGATCGACGCGCCGGTGCGTGCGCCATGCGCTCGGGTCGGTGCGCGCGTGCGAACTTGCGCGCACGCAGAACTCGCCCGTCGCGCTCATGTTTGGCACCGACCTTGAGATGTTCAGCGCCAAGTCCAAGCTGCCCACAAGCACGAGCTTTGACGACTTTCCCGCGTCCGCCGGCGGCAAGATCATCAACCCGCTGTTTGAGGTGCGCAGCCGAGCAGGCGTCGACGTTGACACTGAGCTGGGTGCGCGGCCTTGCAGGACAACGACGGCGGCGACGCGCCGGTCGAGTCGGAGGACGAGTCAGACGGCGAGCTCAAGGGCTCCGAGTCGTCGTTGTCGCTCAACGTGAGCGAAATCTCATCGGACACGACGACGTCGAGCACAACAGCGGCGGCGGCGATCGTTGCCGCGCGTCGCAACACCTCGATCGACAACGGTGCGCTGCCCCACGCGCTGGCGTGCTCTGACGCGCCAGCTACACATTCCGCAGGCCGCCGCGCGTCGCTCAGCACGCCGATGGGCGACGAAGCCGCGCCTGAGGGCGCCATGCTGCTTTTGCGTATGCCGACCAAGCGCCGCGTGTCGCGCACCGGCTCGATCCCCGAATGTGCGTCGGCGCATGTGCACAGCGCGCAACGCTGACGCAGCCCCGCCCACCCAGCCGGGCCGTCGTCGTCGCCGCCCGTCGGCCCACGGCCCTCGGTGCTCACACGCATCGCCGAGAGCGACCCAGAGCTGGCCGGTGCCCAGGGTGGTGCCGGCGAGGACGCGGACTCGCCGCCGTCGCGCCGCCGGCCCACGAGCGAGTCGGCCGAGGGTCGCCCCATGTCGATGCTCATCAGCGAGCGCGCGCCGGTGCGCAAGGTCTCGAGCCCGAACCTGAGCTCACAAAACCTGGACGAGTCGGGTGCGTGCACGCCCTGAATGTGCGACACGGCGCTCAAACCGGCGCACGCAGACAAGACCGACGTCGCGCAGGCGCTGCCGCTTGAGGTGCGCAAACGTCGCGTAGTCGCACGCTGACGGTGTGCTTACTCGCCGCCGTCCAGGACGCGCCGGCAGTGTCAGCCGGCATCAAAATCTATCCGGTGCCGACTGAGTTTGGCATCGACATCACGTGTGCGGCCATGTTCCTCGGCAAGCGCTTCATGTTTGGCTCGCCCAACGGCCTCTTCCAGCTGGACAAGCTCGGCAACCGTGCGTGGTGGACGGGCGCGGCGCTGGGCAAGCCGCTCATGCGCGCGCGCGGCCGCAGTGACCTGCCTCGTGGCCAAGACGCCCTTCAAGCAGATTGCCGTGATCGAGGAGTACGGCGTCATGATGGGCCTCGTCAGTGCGTGGGCCGACGCAAACGCGCGCACGGGCCTGTCTGACGGGAAGCGTAGCGTCGACCAACTTCACCGGGTCAGCGTCGTCGGCCTCGACGAGCATCCGCATGTACAGCCTCACGCTGCTGGCCGAGGTGGCGCGCGGCGAGAAGAAGCTCGCGGCGTCGTTCCCCTACGTCAAGCTGCAGGGCTCGCGCAACTGCACCAAGTTCTCGTTTAGTGCGTGCTGCCGCGCCTCGCATCGCACCCCTGCCGCTGACCCACCGGAGCAGTCCGCGCGCAGGGCACCGTCTTCCTGTGCATCGTGTGCAAGCGCGTCGTCATCCTGTACATGTGGGCGCTCTTCCCGCACAACAGGTTTATGAAGATCAAGGCACGTGCGACGCGCGCACATCGCTGTGCCCATGGCTGACGCGCGCACGCAGGACTGGACCCTGCCCGAGCCGTGCCTGGCGGCCGAGGCGGTCGTGGGCCGCGACGGGCGCGTCGTGCAGCTGGCGGTGCAGGGCGCAAACGACTTTTACGTCGTGGATGTGGACAGGTGCGCCGGGCAGCACCGTGGAGTGCAGCGCCCTGACCGCGCCGCACTGCCGTGCCAGCCAAGCATACCGCTGGCTGCACCTGGAAGTGCCCAAGCGCTCCGTGCCGCTGTACCTGTCGTCGCTGGGCGACCAGAAGCTGTTTTTGTCGTTTGACAGTGCGCGCGCGCGCGCGCGCGGCTGGCGAGGTACCTGTGCTGACGTGCGCGCGTGCGCAGAGTGCGGCTACTGGGTCGACACCAAGACGTGGGACGTGCTCGGTCCGACGGTCATCTACCGCATCGAACCATTGCTCGCCGTCGGTGCGTGCGGGGCGCGCGTGGCCCAGACCGTATGCCCATGCGTTTCGCGCGCAGTCATCATGCCCGACGGCAAGATCGTCGTGTTTGGCGAGCACACGGTCGACGTGCACAACCCGTTCACGGGCGAGGTGATCCAGTCGCTTAACGACGTCGACACCAAGCGCCTGCGCGTGCTCATGCGCCAGAACGACGACATTGTGCTCGCGACGCGGCCCGGGGTGCGTATCGAGCGCGACGCCGGCGGTGCCGCTGACGCACGCCTGCGCTCCGCAGGAGACCTCGCGCCTCATGCTCGCGCGCAACAAACCCATCGGCAGGATGGTCAAGCCGCTGCCGGTCTCCTGACCCGAAAAGCGCGCCCCTTCATTTGGTTGTTGTTGCTTTGTTACTCAGCACATCGTGCGCCGGCTGGTTTTGCCGTGCGTTTTTATCATGTGCAGTGCGCTGTACAGGCGGGCGCGAGGCGCGCGTGCAGCCCGTGGTGATCCGACATGAGAACTGAGTCTGGCCGGTGTGCTACCAGCGCGACATCCCTCGGTGCCAGCCCCGGCGCGTCGCGCGGGTTGAGCAGAAATAGAAAGTCGATGCGTTTGACGGGCGCGTCCGACGGAAACGTGAGGCCCGGCGCGTCTGCCGCGCGGGACCGGTCAGCGCGACGGAGTGAGCGGCGAGCTCACAGACCGGGGTGCAGCTGCAGCCACAGGTCCTCCAGACCGCGCGCGCGCACACCGTCGAGCCGGACCTTGCCGTGCAGGAATCTGTGGGGCGCGTGCAATGTCAGCACGTTCGAACGCGCGCGCGGCAACGCACTGGATCGCGCGGTGGCCGGGCTCGGCGTTCAGGTCGCCCGCGAGCAGCGCTGGTACGCCCTGGCGGGTCGAGCGGCGCATGAAGCGCCAGATGGCCACGACCGAGCGCTCTTGTGCGCGCGCAGACATCGACAGGTGCGTGACAAAGACGTCGAGCGTGCGCGGCGCGTTGCCGGGGAGGCGCACGCGCACACGCAGGCAGATGCGCTGGTGAAAGTCGTCCGGGTCGCTCGAGTTGTGCGGGAGGAGGATGTACGAGTGCTCGACGACCGGCAGGCGCGAGAACACGGCCAGGCCCTCCTCCACGCGCTCGATCACGCGCTCGGGGTACGCCATCGCCGGCTGGAAGACAAACTGGGGCGCCGGCGCGGACCTCAGGCGCAGGCAGCAGACCGTCAACGGCCGCGCACCTGGTAGTCCGGCAGGCCGTCGCTCAGGTGGTGCACCTGGCACTCGCGCTGGTGGTGCTGGTGCTTGTAGTCGTAGCGGACCTCCTGCAGCGCGACGACGGCCGGCTGGAGGCGGTGCACGGCGTCGATCAGCTTGTCGAGGCGCGTGTGGTGCGGCACGCCCGCCTGCTCGCCGTAGTTCCAGATGTTCCACGACACGACGCCGACCGCGTCCGCGCCGCCGCCCTGCACGCTGGACGCCGCGCCCGGGTCCGCCCCGCCGTGCCCGCTCGTGTGCTGGTACACGTGCCAGCGCGAGCGGCGGTCCATCGTGACGAGGAGGCTGTGCGGCCGCGTAGCCGGCGCGCAGGCCGGCAGGCCCACGACGCGCAGCTGCGCGCCCACGAGCAGCCCCACGACGAGCTCGATCGGGCGCCCCTGCCAGACCACGTCCGGGTCGCGCCCGTTCTTGCTCAGGCGCATCCAGCTCCAGCGCACGTGGTCGAGCACAACGGCCGAACGCGCCGCGCACCACCCGTGCCCGTGCTGCGCGTGCAGGCAGTCGATGCGCACGCGCACGTGCGGCCAGACGGTCTGCGCGCCGATCAGCCTCCCCACGGGGGCACATGCGCGTGTGTGAGCGCGCACCTCGATCAGCTCGGCCGCATCGGTCTCGTTCGCGGGCAGCACGCGCCAGTCGGCCAGCACGCCGCCGCACCACATCCGCGGCGCGGGCGCGTGCGCCGCGTGCCATGGCGCGTGGCCCTCGATGCACGGCGTGTCGTCGTCATCGTCGTCATCGTCGGCGCGCGCCGCAACGACCGCAGCCGCGAGCAGCAGCAAGCCGGTGAACAGCCAGCTGTGTGTGTGCCACTTGCTCATCGAACACTAGGTCTACGTACGTACTGCGGAAAATGCTGACAGGCAGGCGATCGGCGCACCTGCTCGTCGGCCGCCGCCTGCTCGCGAGCCGCGCCGCGTCGCCGCCCGCGGCGCCCCCATCGGCCGTGCCCGCGACGCAGGCGGCCGCGCCCGTCGTCGGCAGCTCGCTCTACCGCGGCCTGGGTCGCCTGCTCGGGCTGGAGGAGAGCAGGGTCGCGGCCATCCGCATTGGCGACGACCTGTACCGCAAGTGCTGCGAGCCAGCCGAGCTCAACCGGCCGTTCTTCCTCGACGGTGCGGTTGCGCTCGCGTGGCGCCTGCGATCGCGACGGCAGCGGCGGCTCACGCGGCGGCACGGCAGAGTGCGGCATGCAGGACAACTTTCAGACGTGGTTCTCGATCACGCACCTGCACATGTGGCTGTGCCTCGTGCGCCTCCGCGCCGAGCGCGACGTCGGCACGCAGGTCACGTCGGAGATGCTCCAGGTGCTCATGACCGACATGGAGCTGCGCATCCGCAACCTGCGCGTGCGCAACGTCCAGTCGACCATCAAGCAGTTTGTGGCGCAGTACTACGGCCGCAACCTTGCGTACGACGAGGGCCTGCTCGGCGGCGACACGGTCCTGTTTTCGGCGCTCTGGCGCAACATGACCGATATGAGCGGCCGCCCGGCCGAGGTCTTCCCGCTGGTCGACTACGTCCGGCGCGAGCTGTGCATTCTCGACGGGCTGCCGACGCAGGTGGGCCGCACACGCAGTGCAGCGAGTGCCCAGACTGACGCGTGTGCGCACGCAGGACCTCATCAACACACGCTTCGCCTGGCCGCGCGACGAGCCGGCCGTACCCATGGCCGCTGCAGCGGACCGGCCGCTCCTGCCCAACCAGTCGTGACACAGCAGGCACGCTGTACAGAAACAGACCACGCGGGTCAGCGCGCGCCCGACGCACTCCCGGCCGACGACCCCCCGAGCATGCTCCCGCGCCGCTCGACGCCGTCACTGCGCGCGCTCGGCCGCTCGGCAGCCTTCTTGCCCTTGCCTGCGCCGCGGCCGTGAGCCACCGCCGCCGCGCCCACCCACCGACGCCCGCGCCGCACCGGCCGGCCGTGCCGGGCGCCGCTGCCGGTGCCGCAGCACGTGCTTGATGAACGAGCGCTGCTGCAGCACGCGGTTCATCTGCCCACGCAGCTGGATCGTGCGCTGGATTATCTCGCGGCTGTTGCCGAGCGCCTCCTGCGCACGAGCGCGCCCGGTCAGCGTCACACAGCACAGCACAGCACAGCACAGCACAGCACACACGAGCGCACCTGCACCGCGTCGCGAAGCTTGCGCAGGCTCTCCGGGTCGGCCTTCTCGACCACGTCCGACCCAGCCCACTCGAACGTGTCCTCCTCGAGGCAGTTGGCGAGCCGCACGAGGCTCTGCGCCGAGCGGCCGTGAGCAGGCACGCAGGACGCTGGCATGCAGGCCCGCGCACCTGGTACATCCGCGTCTCGCGCTCAATAAGCTGCAGCGCCTCAGCCGACTGCAGCTGCAGGGGCTGGTTGAACAGCAGGCGCATCGTCTGCGAGTTGGGCTTGAACGGCGCGACCTCGTCCGGCACTATGACGGTGTCTGCGCGTGTGTCAGCACAGCGGTACCGCGCAGTGCGCTCGCGCACCAGCCATGCTGATCGCGTAGGCGTCGTCGGCTTCGTCGTTGTCGCCGTCGCCGCCGTCCTCGCTCGTCTCGCGGTCGGCGCGCAGCCGTCCGCGTGTCCGCGGGCCCTCGACGTCGTACTGCGCACCGCACGCGTCAGTCGCGGCGGATGCTACCGCGCGACGCACTGACGAGGCCGTCGTCGGCGACGCGGCCCGCTGGGGCCGCACGAGCAAGCGCGGTCGCGGCTTGTACTGCGGCTTGTGTATTGGGAGCAGCACGGTGTCGTCGGCAGCGGGTGCAGCGGGTGCGGCGGCCTCTGCGGGCGGGGCTGGTTCCAATGCGCTCGGCGCGTCGTCGGCGACGGCCGGCGGCTGTGCGGGCTCGGCAGGGGCGGCGGTCGTCACGGGTAGCCCGGCGCGGCCGCTCTCCAGCACCTCCGTCTCCATCTCGACCTGCGGCTGCGGCTGCGGCTGCGGCTGCGACTGCGGCTGCGGCTGCGGCTGCGGCGACTGCGACTGCGACTGCGACTGCGGTAGCCGTGGCTGCAGGGCGTCGCGGAACCTCGCTCTGTGCAGGACGCATGAGTGGCGCTGGTCGCGCGGCGGGCGAGGCGCACCCGTAGTCCTCCTTGGCGTCGTACGCGACGCGCAAGTTGCGCGGCTGCAGCGGCGTGTCCATCGGCACCAAGTGGTCGTCTGCAAGCGCGCGTCAGTGGCGCACAGCGCAGACGAGGCAGGCAGGCGTTGTGCGTGCCTCGCATCGGCTGCGCGTCGCTGGCGGCAGGCGCCTGCTGGGTGCAACGCGTCAGAAGCGCTCCCACCCGTGTCTATACGCACCGTGCCGCTCGCCTGCACAACCTCCCACGTCGAACCGGCCGCAACGGGCCCGCGGTCCTGCTTCATCTTGAGCCTGATCACGCCAGCGCCGTTGCTGCTGCCGGCAGCCGATGGCGACTGGGGCGCGGGCCCGGGCGAGATCATGCGCGGCGCCGGCTGGAGCTGCGCCTGCGCGCCGCGCCCGAGCACGCTGCCGGGCGAGAGGGGGGCGCTCGCAAAGGCGTCGGGGCGTCGGCCTGCACGAGGCAGATCAGACGCATGACGCCTGGGCACGTTGGGCCGGACGAACCCGTGACGTCATCGTCGCCGCCGAAGCGCGCCGCGAACGGGTTGGGGCCGAAGCCGGCACCCACGGGCGGCATGGGCGCGATCGCGGGCGGCTTCTTGACGTCGGGGCTGGGCGCGCCGTGCAAACCGGGCGCGGGCTTCTTGCGCAGCTGCGGCGCGGCCGCGCTGACGGCGCTGGGGCCCACGCGGTTCCATGAGTCCCACGACGCCGCGGCGCTGGTCGACCTGCGGGCGTGGCGTGAGCCGTGCGCCGGCCCTTTGCTCCGCGCGCGCACCCGTCAAACATGCTCGTGGCCGGGGCGCCGTCGGTCTTGGGGCGCTTGCCGCTGCCGGGGGCGGCGGCGGCGGCGGCAGCGGCGGCGGCGGCAAGCGACCCGGCCGTCGCCGGCTCGAGCAGGTGCGCGGGCGGCACTGTGGACGGGGCGGGCGCCAGCGCAAAGCCCGTGTACGGCTGCAGCGGCGTGATGCCTGCGGGGGCGTGACGGTGAATGTGTGTTGCGCGCGCCTGCGGGGGCGCAGGTGGCGCGGGAGGCACGCACTGCGCGCGGCGGGCGGCGCGTCGAACGGTGGCAGGGGCTGCTGCGGCGGCGGCGTGTGCGTGAGCAGGCGGCGCGCGCACGCGGAGGGCGGGACACACGCCCCGCGCCACACCTTGTCGGCCATGACGCAGCAAGTGCGGGCCACGTGGTTGCACTGACACACGACAGCCCACACCACAGCGGCATTCACGGCCCTCCCCCGCACACACAGCCCACACACCCACACCCACAACCCTCGCCATGGCTTGCGTCAGTGGTTGACGTGGTCGTTCCAGAAGAGCGTCTTGTCGCCGTCGCCCCACGGGAACGGCTGCGTGGCCGGGCGGCGTCAGGCGCTGCCTGCCCGCCCGCCGGCGACCGAAAGCGCGAGCCGCACCTTGGCGCGCACGTGGATGTACGTGCCGTACTTGGGCGGCTCGTCGTGGTGCGCGTCGTGGTGCTCGTGCGGCTTGTTCGTGACCATGTAGTAGGCGTTGGCGGCGATCACGAAGCATGCGGGGATGGCCACGAAGAGCGAGATGTTCTTCCACGTCACCATCGACTCTGCGCGGCGGGCGCGTGAGTTGAGCCGACGGTCGTTGAGCGTGATCGCAATCAGCCCGCGCCCCAATCCACCCACACGCTCGTGCGCCTCCACCCGCGCCCCCGCCCGCGCACGGACGCACTGGTCGCGTGGCTCTGCTCGGCGATCTCGTGCGCGACGTGCGCGACAGCGCCGCCCGGGGCCGCGCCGTGTGCGTGCTCGCCGGTGTGCGCTGCCGTCGCGAAAGCGCGGCGGGCGGCCTGGCGCAGGACGGAGGCCATTTCTCTGCGCGCGCGTGCGCGGGGGGGGGGGGGGGGGGGGGCGCTGGCGTCAGCAGCGGGGTCCAACGAGGAGAACAGCGCGCGGCGCGCGTGAGCAAGCGCGCATCCCAGCCAGGCGCCAAACATGTCCGCGAGGCCACATCCGTCAGACGACCGTCGTCGACTGGATGGAGGGCGACGACGCGTTCGACGTTGAGCTGCTCATCCGGCAGAACTGCCCGTGGGAGCAGCTGCCGCAGGCCGTGCGCGAGTCGTTCAAGAACGCGCGCCAGCTCTGGGAGCGCGAGGTCTGCGCCATCTCCGTGCGCAACCAGCTGCGATGGCGCACGGGCCTCGTGCGCAAGTTCTACCCGGACGAGCGCAAGTACTACGAGGAGCTGGTCGCGACGAGCAAGGAGAACCTGATGGCACGGCGGCCGCGCGTGTGTGGCGGCGTGAGGCGAGCGATCTGACGCGCCGCCCGTGCGCAGCTCTTCCCGTACCACCTCTCGGACGTGATCGTGCGGGCGCTACACGTGACGCCGTTCCAGTACTACATCGACATCATGTGCGACCTCATGACGCGCGAGCGCAGCTACGACTCGCTGCCCAACTTTACCGCCAAGGACTGCCTGCGCCTGCTCGGCATCGGCCGCAACGAGTACATCGACCGCATGAATCAGAGCAAGGCGGCCAAGAGCGGCGGCCTGTGGGGCCTGGTGATGCGGCGCAAGTCGGCCGCCATCCTCGATCTCCTGCCGGCGCACCCGGTCGACTTCCACATGGAGCCGTGGTGGGTCGTGCACCCGGTCGGCGTGAACGACGACGCGCTGCGGGTGAGCGCCCTCCTGCTGCTGCGCGCACGCTCACGCTGCCATCGCGCGCCCACTGTAGCAGGTCGGCGACGACGAGCGCGCGGCGCTGCAGCTGCTGCTCCGTCGCAAGCACGTGTTTGCGGGCGAGCTCGCGCACGGCACCGTCCGCGCGCTCTACCGCCGCGCGCTGATCTACCTTGACGTGCCGATCAGCGAGGAGGACTACGTGGCCGGTGAGCCGTGCGACGCTGTCTGCACGGTGGCTGAGCGGGCCGGCGCGCAGTGCCCCCGCTCGAGGGCTTCGTGATGAACCGCGTCCAGGGCGACTACTTTGAGACGCTGCTGTACAAGATCTTCGTGACGATCGACGAGACGACCAACGTGGCCGAGCTGAGCAATGTGCTCCAGATCGACGCACAAATGGTCAAGGTGTGTGTGTGTGTGTGTGTGTGTGTGTGTGTGTGTGTGTGTGTGTGTGTGTGTGTGTGTGTGTGTGCAGCTGTGCGACACCCGCTCACGCATGACCCGCGTGCAGGACGCCGTCTCGGTCTACTGCCGCCTCGGCTTCGCGATCAAGAAGAACGCCGAGATGCTCGACGCGCGCGGGCGCAGGATACCGGCGCACGCATCCTGGACCGACGTACTCAGGCGGCAGCCCAGGTGCGCGCCTGCGCCGTGTGTGTGTGTGTGTGTGTGTGTGTGTGTGTGTGTGTGTGTGTGTGTGTGTGTGTGTGTGTGTGTGTGTGGCGGTGCTGACCTGAGCGCGCAGGCAGACGATGGCCGTCGAGTACGAGATCCTCGACCTGCCGACGGGCCAGGTCGCGTCGTCGTCGTCGCTCGAGGACGACAGCGACGAGGCCGTGCGTACGTCGAGCGACTGGCCCGCCACGACGCCCAACCGTGCGATGGCCCTGCGTTGACCGGCACAGGCTGACGTGCCCCGCGAACAGGCTCCGGTTCTGTGGCATCGTCGCAGCTCGCGCTCGGCGACGGCACCGGTGCGCTGCGGGCACGCGCGCCTCGCCGGCGGCTCATGCGTCGGTGCCAGAGCTCGGGCTGGGCGCGCCTCGGCTGCTCATGAGCGAGTTCTCGCCCGGGCCCGCGCGGGCGTCGCTGCCGTCTGTCGCGACCACGCTGTCGCAGTCATCGCTCAGCAGCGGCGGGACGCCCGCGTTCTCGTCGTCGCTGCCGTCGAGCGGCGGGGCCGCGCCGAAGCCGCCGCCGATGCAGCCACTGTCGCTGTTTGCGCGCCGCGCCGGGTTCCTGTTTGACTCGAGCCTGACGGCGTTTCTGATGATGGGCAACCTGTCGCTCGGGCTCAAGAGCCACGCCGTGACGATGTTCGAGGTCGGCAAGCTGTCGAACGAGTCACTCGACTCGTTCATGGACGAGCTGGTCAAGGTGCGCGCGCGGCCTGGCCATGCAGCCGCTCAGGCATAGCGCGCGGCAGGTCAAGAGCGCACCGATCTCCGAGGGCGACGCGCAGCGCTACTTTGACCACGCCGTGACCTTGTACCAGACGCTGCGCTTCCTGCGCGGCGAGGCTGAGATGGACGAGGACGGGCGCAAGCGCGGGCCGCGCACGACGACCTTCGCGGCCGGCGTCGGTGCGTCTGCTCGACTGGCGCTGCGGCCCGACTGATGCGCACGCGACGCAGACCTCATCCGCTACGAGAGCTTGTCGAGCCTGGACGTGGCGACGCGGCAGCGCGTGCTGGGTGCATCACACTGCCCTCGCTCGCTGCACCCGCTGACGGCGCGCACACACAGGCAAAAACTACGACATCCTCCTGTCGATGACGCCCGTCGCGGCCGACTGCCAGACCCTGCGCTCGGCCGTGCCCGCACACCTCGGCCCGCCCATCCCCGAGGTAAGCGCGCGCCTGCTCGCGCGGCGTCGCATCCTCGAGCGGGCCGCGCAGGTGAACACGTTCTGGTTCAAGCTGTTTGTCTACGCCCTGGTCGAGAGCGGCCCGCCGACGCTCGTGCTAACGACGGGCACGCGCCTGCGGTACCTGCCCGAGATGTTCCACGCGTACGACGAGGTGCTGGTGACGGTGGTCGGGCGCGAGACGCAGATCCTCCCGACCTGGTCGGCCTTGCTCCCGATCAACGACCTGCTCGCGACCGCGGCCCTGGTCGTGCAGGGCTACCGCCTCGCGGGCGCGCCGGCGTCCGAGGCGCTGACGATGGACGTGCCGTTCCCGCTTGTGCCGGAGGACGCGTATGAGGGTGGCGTGGCGCAGCGGGCGTGCGTGGGCCTGTGCGACTCACGCGCGCCGCGCCCCATGCCCCAGACGACGTCATGGCGCTGCTGCGGCGGCTGCAGGAGCAGCTCGCGATCAACTCCAATTGCGGCTACGTGCGGCTGCTGCGCGGGCACGGGCCGGACGGGCGGCCGCGCTGGGTGCCGCTGGACGTGCACTTTGGCCTGCCACTCTTCGACAGCGCGCTCAACGCGCACATCTGCCGCCGCGTAACGAGTACGGGCCTGCTGCAGCGGACGGAGCTGCGCGGACGGCACTCGCTGCACATGCGTGCGCTCTCGCTGCGCCTGCTCGCCTTCATCACCGCGTTCCACCAGCCCGTCGGCATCGCCGCGGCAGCACCGACGACGTGGCCGCCGGGGCGTCCGGGCGCGCCCGACGACGGCGGCGAGCCGCCCGCGGTCGACTTTGTCTTTGCGCCGCCGACCGGGCTAGCGATCGCTGACTTGCTGTTGTGAAGTTACCGTGATGGAGACGCCTGTGCCTGTCGGCGTTCTCAGCGAGCCGCAGGCGCGTTGGCCGCGACGCTGCGTGCCCGGGGCGAGACGCTGACACGCGCGCGTACACAATGTGCAGGGCCGCGGCACGCTGTTCGCGCTGAGTGCGGACGCGCGCGCGCTCGTGACTGCGCACGGGACGCGCCTCCGCGTCTGGCGCGCGCGCGCGGCCGCACCGGAGCCGCGCTTCGAGCCGCTGCCGCACGAGTTTGCGCTGCCGAGCGAGGCGGCGAGGTGCGCGCGCGCCGCGCGCGTCGGGTGGGTCGACGTGCGCCGAGCTGACGCCGTGGCTGTAGCGTCAGCGCGTTGTGCTGCTTCCACGTCGCGCGAAAGCATGACGAGTGCGCATCACCGCGCGCGCACGCGTGCCGCTCGCACTGATCGACGCGGCGGCGGCGTCCCCGCAGCGCGCTGCTGTGCGTCCTCGTCGGTTTCAGCGACGGGGTCGTGCGCGCGTACACGGCGGTGCGGCGCGGCGTCGCCCGCGCGGTTGCGTGACACGGCGTCACCCGCGCCCGCGCAGGACGCGCGCATCATGTTCACGCAGCGCCTGCACCGCCTGCCCGTCACCAAGCTCATCGTGCAGCAGCGCCCGCCCGGTGTCGTCGTCGGCGACATCGCCGCGCCGCCCGCCGAGGTCGCCGAGCTGTGCATCCACTTCCCAGACGCGATCGTCGCATTCGACGGCCAGAGTCTGTACGCGACGCTGCTGGCGTGCCTGCGCCAGCTGGACGCGGCCGCGGCCGGTGCGCGCGCCGCCGACCTGCCCGCGAGACGATGCGGCTCACGCGCAGGTGCAGACGCCACCGCCGTGCCGCCGATCTCGTACAAAAAGTGGGCGCTGACGGGCTACAACGCGCTCGCCGACGCCGTCAGCTGCGGTGCATCTGGCGCCGCATTCACGCGCCGACATGTATGCTCACGCGCGCACAGGCCCGCTCAATGTGCCCACGCCCGGCCTCGCGTTCGCCGCGCCGCCCATCGTGCGCTTCCTCGCGGGCGGTACGGGGCCGTACTTGGCCGAGCACAGCAGCTCGGACGACAGCAAGCCCTTGCTCTCGTCCGTCGCGTTCCAGTTCATCGCCGCCCGCCTCACCAGCGCTGTGCTCTCGTTTGCCAAGGGCTGGTTTGGCAGCAGTGCGACGGGCGGTGGCGGCGGCGGCGGGAGCGGCAGTGGCGGCGCTGGCGCACAAGCCCAGGCAGGCGAGGAGCGCCTCGCTGCGGCCACCCCGCTTGCACCCGTGCGGCGCCTAGTCGACGCCAACCGCTCAGCGCTGTCGCTCGCGCTCGACCCGACGTGCACGACCGCGGCCGTGGTCGACAGCCTCGGCCGCGTGCTGCTCGTCGATGTCGCGTCGCTTACGGCCGTGCGCATGTGGAAGGGCTATCGCGACGCGCAGTGCGCCTGGATTGAGGCGACCGACGACAACGACGACGCCGGAACGCCTGAGCGCACGCCCCTGCAGTCGCCGCGGCTGCGCAGCCGGTGCCGGCGCACGGCCTTCCTCGCGATCTACGCGCCGCGCCGCGGCCTACTCGAGGTGTGGCAGGCACGCCACGGCCGGCGCGTGAGCGCGTACTCGGTTGGGCCGGACTGCACGCTGGTGACCGCGCCGATCTGGTGCGGTGCCGTCCGCCGCTGCCTCCCGCTGCGCAGCTGACACCGCGCGCGCCGCAGCGCCCTCGGCGCGTGCTTCCACGGCATCCCGACGTCGGGCGTTGCGCCGCACACGACCGCAGGCACGAGCGTCCAGGCGTTCATCGTGTATCCGACTGGGCTTGTGCGGCAGCTGCTTCCGTCGTTCCACCTGTCGCTGCAGTGCGCGCCCACGTGGGCAGCCCCTTGCACCCTCGCCGCTGACGAGGCGCGCAGGGCCATCACGAGCGCCGCATACCGCAACAAGATGCGCCTGCGGCAGATCACTGAGCTGCTGCGCGAGGTGCGCGCATTAGAGCTGGCCCCCACTCGGCTGCCAAACCTCACACTACGTGCAGCCCGCCGCGATGCGCCCCGATGGCGGCGCAACGCTGGGCCACCTCGTGCGCGAGCTCGAGTCGCTGCTGGCCAAGCTGCAGGTGGTGCTGTTGTCGCTACCAGACGGGCTGGCCGACGCGGTCGCGGCCGAGGCCTACGCGGCGGCCGTGGACTCTGGCGGCGTGCTGATTGAGCAGGGCGGCGAGGCGGACGAGGGCGAGAGCGTGCCGTCGGGCCACCCGCTGCTGCTGCTCGACCGGTTGACGCAAGTGCACGAGCTGCTGTGCGGCCTCCACCGTGAGCAGCACACGCGACGCTTCGAGCACGTGCACACGCCCGTACAGCACCCGCCCTACGCCGGCGCGATCGTGTGCGTGCTGCGGCGCCGTGTTGCTCGTGTGCGCTAAACGTGCCGCCGCAGCTCGACGCACCACCTGATGACCGAGACCACACGCCTCGTGCACGACTGGAGCGCCCTGCAGACGCGGCAGAGCGGGCCTGACTTTGCCGCGTATGCCCTCTCGCGCCGTGTCACGGCGTGCGGTCTTGCTCACACGCCCGTGCATAGCCCGGACGGCCCGCGCACGATCGGCCTCGTGCGCTGGGTGCGCGCGTTTGACTGGAGCCGCCATCTGGACGCGCTTGAGGCGGGCGAGGGCCAGGCCGGCGCGGTCGAGTTTGACAGCTCGTTTGCGTCGCTCTCGCTGCGCACGACCCTCACGTCGGCCGACATGCGCGACCTCGGTGCGCGGCACGGTGTCGGCACCGCGTCGCTGATCGCGTGCACCACGACAGCCTCGTTCGTCTTCACGCCCGTGCTGCGTGTGCAGGGCGGCGACGGCCGCTTTCGCCAGCACGTGCTGCGTCCGCTGCAGCGGCTGCTCGGACGCCAGGCGCTGACGGTGCGTGAGGGCTGCATTCGTTCTGAACACGGTTTGAGCGGACGGGGGTGCACAGGACCTCTTCATTGCGTGGCTCACAGTCCTCCCGCCCGAGCCGCTGTGCCTGCTGCTGCCGCGCTGGGTGCCGCCGGCCGAGGCGGGCGACGCCGCGTCGACGACGTGGACGCTGTCGCCGCTGTGCGCGGCCGGCGTGGTGCGGCGCCCGCCGCCCGAGCCGCCGAGCGACTTTTTGGACGGGGAGGACGAGCTGGACGTGGCGTTCGAGTACGCGCAGGCGAAGCGCAACAGCCTGGCGCAGTCGCTTGAGCCGGAAGACGTGTGGACGTCCGTCAACCCGGCGCACGGCCAGACGCGCAAGAAGCTCGCGTGGGCGCTCGACGACGACGCCGTGCTGGCGTTTGTGACGCAGACGACACGGGTGCGGGCCCGGTTGCGCCTTGAGCTTGTCGCTGACGGGGCCGCAGGTGGCCCACGCGACGGTGCTTGCGGCGGCCGTGTCGTCCATCGTCGCGACCGAGCTGCCCAACGCTGAGCTGATCCCGGTGCGCCTGCTGAGGGACCGTGCAGTGCAGGACGCTGACGAAAACGGCCGGCAGCCCACCTTTGTCGGCTTTCCGTGGCTCGAAGTGCTGCAACAGCTGTCGGACTGCTTCCGGGTGTACGCCGCGTGCTCGTCGGCGCTGCTGCTGCAGTTCCCGCTGTCGCGCGGTGCCTGGCGGCTGGTGCGCTGGCTCTGGGCATTGTTTACCGCTGAAAATGCGCTGCTGCGGCTGTAGGCGCATCAGGACCTTGTGCCGACGCTGGTGGAGCGTCTGCAGCTCGAGCTGGTGGTGCACGCGGTCGATTGGCCGCCCGAGACGGTGACGGCGCGCAAGGTTTGCCGCTGCGGAGGTTTCGCCCGCGCGCATGCTGACGCAGGCCGCAGCGGCACCTGACCAACCTGCGCGCGCACTTTGCCGAGCTGCTGCCGTACGACGTTAGCGCGCTGTACCGGTCGTGGGTGTGCCTTGAGCGGTTTGCGACGGCGACGGCGGGTCGGGCGGGTGTGTGCGGTGTGCGGTGCGGTGCGCACGGTGCTGACTGCACGAGTCGCAGAGGCGCTCGAGCAGGCGGTGGAGCAGCTGGTGTCGGTGGGGCATCCGGCGCTGCGAAACGCCGCGATCATGTTTCTGTGGACGCCGCGGCCAGAGGTGACTCTGCCCGCCGTGCGACGGGGCAGGGAGCACTGACACGCGCTTGCAGAGCCTGCCGGCCGTGGCAGAGACCGTGCCCGCGGCGGGCATCCTGGCCGAGCTGCTGCGGCAGCTCGTGTACCTAGTTGAGAAGGTCAAGCACGCGCCGCGCGACAGGCAGCTGCAGACGGCCGTCGGGCTGAGCTGCGCCGAGGCCGCGCGGGCAATG
This sequence comes from Parvularia atlantis, assembly GCA_943704415.1. NCBI lineage: Eukaryota > Rotosphaerida > Parvularia > Parvularia atlantis. The sequence goes on along the minus strand of CALSCO010000083.1, from coordinate 15,116 downwards.
CAGGCGTGCGTGGGTGCGCTGCAGTACGACCGGAGCACGGCCGAGGTGGCCAAGCTGGTGAAGCACCTGCAGCAGCTGCTAAGCGGCAAGGCCGTGTACACGCCAGCGATGGTCGCGGACAACGGTGCGCTCACGCGCAGGTCGCGTGCGAACCCTGACCGCACGCGCCATCGCAGAGATCCGCCCGGCAGCCGAGCCTGCTGCGCCGGCACCGTCCGCGGGCGCCCCGCGTGTGTCCACTGCGTCCGTCGCGGGTCGCCGCTCTACAGCCGCGTCGGCAGCAGCGCCCGGCGTCGTGCCGCTGGCGACGTGTCACAGCATGCTGCACGCGGTCCTGCTCGCGTGCGAGGTTCGCGGCACATATTGACGCGACCGGCCGCTTTCTCACGCGCGCGCACGCGGGTCCAGGCGGTCCAACACGAGCACGTCGCCAGCGCGCCGCTTGTGCTCAGCCCGGCCGTCGTGCAGCAGACCGTGGCACTGTGCCACGTCACCCGGACGACGCTCGCGCACACGCAGCTGCGGCAAGTGCGGCCGCTGGCGCTGATCGACCCGGACGTGCCTGCGCGCCTGATGGGCCTGGCGCGAGTCGAGCCGTCTGGGACCGCGGCGAGCGCTCCGCCGTGCGTGACGGACTGGTGGCTGCGGCGTGAATGACACGGCCGGTGCACAGGGCGACGCTGGTCGACGAGCGACTGCGCTTCGTGCTGCAGGTCGCGCCGCTGGACGAGGCCGAGGTGCTCGCGCTGGCGGACCTGTGGCACCTGCCGACAGACCCGATCTACGAGGCACGTCTGCACGCGCGCGCGAGCGGCTTGCTGAGTCGCTGTGGTCGCAGGAGCTCGCGTTGGTACACTATGAGCGCGGGGAGGACCAGCGCGGCGACGAGCTTGCGGCGCGGCTGACGCGCACGGCGCCGCTGGGCCAGCGCGTGCTGCACCTCGCCTGGCAGCGCCTGTCGCAGCTGCCGCGGCAGGAGCTACGCCGACTGCTCTCGGTTCTGCCGGCCGACGTGAACGCGTGGTTGAGCCGGTCGATCGCGTCGCTGCGCACAGACGACAAGGTGCGCGCGCGCGCCCTGACTCGGGGCCTGGGCTCACACGCGCGTGGTGCGGTGCAGACCGAGGCGGCACTGAGCGATGCCGTGCCGATGCCGCGCGTGCTGTCGCTGCTGGGGCGCGTCGACAAGTATCTGGCGCGCGACGACGCGGCCGGGGCGATGGCGCGGCGTCTGATGCAGGGGCTGTCTGCGGCGGCGTGAGGCAGATCGGCGTGGGATCGAGTGCGTGTACACAGGCAGACAGTCGGCCGGTGGTCACTTGAAGCGGACGTGCCCTGGGCGAGGCGGTGACGTGAACGGCAGGAGCAACGCAAACGTTTGCGCGAGACTGCGCACCCTCGGGCGAGGCGGGCGAGGCGGTGTCGGGCGTGAGCACGAGCGACGAGCGCTTGGCGTGGTTCTGCTTCTTGATCATGATCGTGTCCTTGTAGGCCTTGCCGGCCTTCCCAAAGGCGAGCGGCGCGGGCTCGTCGTCCTCGTCGTTGGTCGTGTCCTCGCGCTCGTCGTCTCCCTCGCCACCCTTGCCGTCGGTGTGGGCCGCGTCGGCGTCGTCCGCGCCCGCCTCCTCGTCCTCGTCCTCCTCGACCTCGTCCTCGTCGCCCTCCGCGTCCTCCTCGTCGCCCTCGTCCGCGCCCTCGTCCGCCTCAGCGACCGCTGCGTCACGCTTCTCCTCGTCGTCCATGCTGACAATGCAATGAAGCTGCTCACGCACAACTTCCTCGCGAGCAACGTCGTGGGCGTGCGCCAGGGCTACCCGCTGCGCCTGGCCGCGACGGCGGTGCAGACGCGCGAGGTCGACTTCAGCGCGGACTTTGTGCGCAACGTGTTTGGCCGCGTCGACTACGGCGTGCTGCGCGAGGCCGCGGCGGGCGTGCGTGTGATGGATGGATGGGGCGCCCGCTGGTGCTGATGCGCGTGTGTGCAGATCGGCGCGGGCGACCAGCTGCCGATGGAGCCCGACGCGCTCACGAACGAGGACTTTCTGCGCCAGATGCACCACGTGCTGCTCGAGGTGCGCGCGCGCGCCACCCGTGCGCCGTGCGCACCGCTCACGGCCCGTGTGCGCGGCAGATCGAGGTCGTCGAGGGCTCGCTCACTTGCCCCGAGTCGGGCCGCGTCTTCCCGATCGTCAACGGGATACCCAACATGCTCCTGACCGAGGACGAGGTCTGAGAAACGGCTGCTTGAGCTGTACACGTTCCGGCGGTCTCTCTCGCTCACGAAGCGAGCTGGCGCTGCCTCGGCGCGCGAGCGGCGGCGGCGGCGGCGGGCTCGGGCGAGTCGGCGCGCCTGGGCTCGGTGTCGGGCACGCTCGGGAACTGGAGCTGCTCGGCGGCGCCCGTGTCCTGCTGCTGCGCACACGGGATCGTCAGGCCGCGCGTGCCACGAGCAGACCGCGCCGCACCTGGTCGAGGATCGCGTCAAGCTCGGCGCTGACGGCGTCCTCGTCCTCGGCCGTCAGGTTCTGGTTGAGCAGCGCGTCGACCTCCTGCGTGCGCCGGGTGAGTGCGCGACCGCTCGCCCCGGCCCGGCGGCGTGCCTGCTGGTAGGCGATGGCATCGGCCGTGTCGGCCATCAGCTTCTCGACGTCCTCGAGCCGCATCTGCTCGTTGAGCTGGTTGAGCACGTCCTTGCCGCGCTTGAGCCCCTCGAGGACCTCGCTCTGGATCGTGGCGAACTCGAGCGTGGACGTCTGCGCGTGCGAGTGCGTGCGCTCAGCGTCGTCGCCGCGTGCGCCCGCGACGTACGAGCTGCTCCAGGTTGAGCAGCTGCGCGTCGGTCTTGTCGAGCAGCTGCTCCTGGTACTTTTTCTTGCGCAGACACAGCAGCGCGCGCCGCTTGTCGCCGCTGGCCAGGTGCGTCTTGGCGATCTGCACCTCGCGCTCGATCACGGCCTTGATCTGCGCGGCGCACGCGCGTGTGCCACGTCAACCGGCCAGGCCGCTGCCGCTGCAGCGGCGCACCCGCAGCTGGTACTGCTTCAGTCGGTCGCGCTGGCCCTTGAGCGCGAGCACGGCCCGGTCGGCCTCACTCACGGCCTTGCCCGGCGCGGCCTGTGGTGGCGGCGGCGCGCGCGACAAGAAGCCGCCCATCGCTCACTCTGTCACACAAGCACTCGATCAACTGCGCCCGCTCCCGCCCGCGCTCGCGCCGGCCAGCGACGACGGGGCGCGCCGCGCAAAGGCGCGCGAGCTCTCCCACTCAAACAGCTTGATCGTCCAGCTGAGCCCGCGCAGGTGCGCCTTTTCCTCGGCCACGCGCGCGTGCAGCTCGGCGATCTTGATCTGCAGGTCGAGGCGCTGCTTGCCGTCGACCGTGGCGCACAGGGCGCCCTCAAGCTTGCTGATCTGCGGCGCGTGTGAGCCACGCAGTGCTACGCGTGCCGATCGCACGCACCCGGTCCTCGAGGTCGCTCAGTCGCCGCCGGTTCGCGCGCGACCGCCCGTTGTTGTACACGTGCTGGTGCAGTGCCTCAAACACCGGCAGCGGCGTTAGCGCCACGCTCTCGGTGTCGAACGAGACCGTGTCGCTGTCGCCGAGCGCCTGCACACGCGCGTGCGCGTGAGGGCCCCGCCGCCGGCCCCTGGGCGGCGCCGCGCACCTGCATCGGCCGCACAAAGGCCAGCATCGTCGTCTCGCCCGGGTCGTCCAGCATGATCAGCTCAGGGTAGACGTCGCAGCCGAGGAACGACAGGCCCGCGAGCTTCATCAGCTTCTCGACAGACACGAGCATCCGAACGCGGAAGGCCTCGGCCGACGACGCGTTTGCGTCCTGCGCGCGATCAGTCCACGTTGTGGCCGTGCGCGCACGGACCACACCTCGCTCTGACGCCGGCGCCGCTGGCTCTCCACGATGTTGCGCCGGTCCTGCCGCAGCATCTGCGCGGCCTGCTCCATCGTCGCGGACGGCGCCGGCGCCGCGATGTTCTCGCCAGACACGTCGCGCGAGGGCGTCTGTCGGTCGTTCAGCCAAGTTGTGCAAAAGCAGCGGACACGCGACGCACCACCGCAAAGAAGGTCGAGGCGCCGTCGCGGCCGCGCAGCCACGCCCACTCGGCCTCGCTCAGCGCGGCGTCGTCGCGCACATACACGGTCGGGATGATGTGCCGGTTCGTCTTGGGCACGAGCAGGCTCAGCCCGGCGTAGTTGTTGCACGCGTAAAACAGGCCGATGTGCAGCCCTGCGCGCCGCCGTGAGCAGCCGCCACCGCGCCACCGCACAGCGCCCCCGCACCCTTGCCGATCGGCGTCTGGCGGTTGCGGTAGACGCTCGCGTAGTTGGCGCACAGGTCGGCCGTGTGCGCCCGGCTCCGCGGCAGCACCGGCCCGAGTTCGGCCACGGTGCGCCACAGCAGCGTGCCGCCTCGCACGAGGTCCGACGCCGGTCCAAACGTACCCGGCACGGTGGACGCGTCCAGCAGCACGACGAGCAGCGTCGCGCCGTCGAGCGTGGTCACCGGCTGCAGCGCCTCAGCTGCGGACACGAGCGCGTGCCGGAAGCGCGCGCACCTCGTCGTGCAGCACGCCAAAGACGTCGCGGCCGAGCGCCACACGCATCGTGTCGACAGCCATGAAGAAGCCGCGGCGGAAGCCCGTCTGGCGCGTTGGGGCGTCAACGACCCGCGCGCTCGCCCTTATGCACACGGCGCACCGGGTCCGAGCCGACGTTGCGCATCTGCTCGGTGAGGTTGACCGTGACGCCCTCGGGCGCGGCGTTCTCAAACTCGAGCGAGCGCTTGATCGCCCACTGGAAGTCGGCCGTCTCGGCCGTCCACATCTGCGGCTGCCCGCCGCGCGCCGCGTGAGCGCCGGCGGGGGGGGGGGGGGGGGGGGGGGGGGACGAGCAGACGGCGGCCCGCCGCACCTTGTCGCCCTTGGTCGCCGTCTCCTTTGTGATCGCCACCGACGGCAGCAGGCCCGCCGGCGTCACGAGCACACGCCCGTCCGCAGGCGAAAACAGGAACGCGGCCAGGTACACCTGCCCATGCTTGTACCTGTACGCACGGGCATGAGCCCCGCCCGGCCGGTGTGCACAGGCGCGCGCAAACCGCTTCTTGAATTCGGGCCGGCCAAACAGCGCGCCCGCGACGGACGAGCGCTTGCGCGCAAACTGCGCACGTGAGCGAAACACGCGAGCCATCCAGTCGGCACACCTTGGCGGGCGACGGGCCGGCCGCGCTTGTCTTGCGGTGCGTCTCGTCCAGGTGAAGACGTAGCACGACCTGGCCGCGCGTCAGCAACGAGGCGACCGCGCTGCCCGGGGCCGCGCACGTAGGGCGACAGCGCGAGCGACGAGATGTTCTCGTCTTCGGCCAGCCAGCGGTTCTGCTCGTTGTAGAACAGGCGGTAGTTGTAGTCGTCCCAGCGCTCGAGCTGCTCGCATGCCTGGTGCGTGCGCGCGCGGCCTGAGCTTCGCGACCGCTGTTGCAAAAGAGGCGCGCACCGCCTTGACGACGTCGCGCACGCTCGACGACAGCGGCAGCGTCACCGTGACGAGTTGGTCGTCCATCTCGACGTTGACCGACGTGAAGCTCTCCTCGGGCTCCTCCTGCGCGTCTGTGTCAGGCGCGGCCGCGGCAGCGCGCGCGCGCGCGCACCGCATCGGGCCCTGCGCCCGGCGGCGGCGACATGGCGCGCGCGTCCAGGCTCGCCCAGATCGAGCGCTCGTAGTACTTGCGGATCGCGCTGTCGGCCTCGCTCGGCAGCGCCGGCGGCGCGTACGCGCGCTCCTCGGGCAGGCTGCTCGCCGGGGGCGGAGCGCTCGCCTTGGGCTGCGCGCTGGCGTGGCCTGCGCAGCAGGGGGGTGTTGAGCGTGAGTGGCCGGCGGCAACGGCAGCGGCGCACGGTCCGAGAAGATGGTCGCGACGTGCTCCTTGGTCTCGCTCATGCTCTGTGTGCGTGCGACGGGGATCCCGTTGTGAGCGCGCGTGATAAGCGACGCCGCGGCGCACGCGCGCGCACCTTGCGGTGGAACAGCTCCGAGTAGCGCGACCCGCCGCGGTTGCCCACGGCCATCGGGCGCACGCCCACGCCGGCCGGCGAGGCCGCCGGCGACCATTCGCCCGACGACGACGTCGACGGCGTGCGCGCGGTGAGCGCGGCGTGCGCGCCGGCCGGCGGCGGGCGGTAGCCCTCGATCAGCGCCGACGGCGGCATGGCCAGCGGCGCGAGCGCGCGCACGGCCTGCGGCGACAGGCCGGGCGACGCCGCGCGCCCGCTGCCGAGCGAGGCCGAACGAGCAGGCGCGGTGGCCATTATTATTTGACCATTCCGCTTTGGGACGCGACGTCACTTCTTCCTCAGCGGCTTCAAGCTCGCGTCTTCTCTCCGAACGGCTATGGGCAAGTGTGCGAAGTAAGCCCTGTCTCGCACTCTACGCGGCCGCGCGCTGAGCGTGCGCGGGGGGGCAGGTGCGGCAAGGAGGTCTACGCGGCCGAGCGCAAGACGAGCATGTGCGTCGCTCGCTGTGTGCTTATTGCGGAATCTGACTCTTTCCTGGCCGACGCCGTGCGCAGGGGCAAGGACTGGCACGCGGTGCGCGGGGCATCTGCGCGCGGGGCGGGCGTGCGCTGACTGTGGCCGTGGCCCGCGCGGGGGGGACAAGGCGTGCCTGCGCTGCGGCAAGTGCAACAAGGTGCGCGCATCCGCACCCTCGCACGCGGCCCTTTTCTGACGAACGCACGCGCAGGTGCTCGCGATCGGTGCGGCGGATCCCCGCGCGCTCGCACACGCCGCGCCCACGCTCGCGCACGCGCGCATGCCACAGGCCAGCACGCCGTCAAGGACGACCAGCCGTACTGCCACAACCCGTGCTACGGTGCGTGATCCGCTTTTGGCCCGCCCGCGGGCGCACGCTGACAGGACGCACGTGGCAGCCGCGCTGTTTGGTCCGAAGGGGTGCGTGCGCCACGGGGCTCGCTCCGGCCGACTGCGCCTGACACCCCGCCCGCGGCCGCGCAGCTTCGGCCACGGCGGCACCGAGTCGCACACGTTCTCGTCGTGATGGCCGCGGCGCGTCTGCGCGTGAGCGCCTGTGTGCGCGTTTGTCGGCGGTGGTGGTGCTATGCACAATGCCTGGCTGTCACTCGTCGGGGACGACGTACGAGGCGCGCCCCGCCAGGTCGAGCAGCTGCCGCTCGATCGCCCACTCGGAGCGGGCGCCCTCGCGCGCCTGGCGCATCCGCCGTCAAACCCATGCGCGAGCGCGCAAAAGCACACGCACCCGCTCGACCTGCCGGTCCTCCCACTGCTTCTGGCCCTGCTGATACTTTTCGGCGCGCTTGCCGCCAAGCCCCCACACCTCGAGCTGAGCGGCGAGCGCGTGAGCGCACGGCTCTGCAGCGCCCGTGGCGCACACCTTGGAGATCGTGAATGCGCGCTGCTGCGGCGCGGCGGCGCCCGCAAGTGACGGCACGAACGAGCGGCACGGCGTGCCCGCGTGGCGGTAGCCGGCCTGCAGCGACCCGTCGATCCACAGGCGGAACTTGCCCAGTTGCCCGCCAAAGCCGACGCCGACGGGCGACGTCTTGCTGCGCCAAGGTTAGCCGCGGCACTTGGCAAAACGCACGAGCGCGCACGTTGCGTTGCTCTCGCTAAAGTAGACGTGGTTGCGCTCGCCCTCGGGCTGCGCCGCGCAGGCGTCGAAGCGCAGCAGTAGCTCAAACAGGACGCAGCCGGGCATAGCGCGGAACGCGCGCCCGGGCCGCCACGCCTCGGGCACGAAGGCCGCGGTGACGCCGCCGTCCACGTCGCGCAGCAGCAAGAGCGTCGCACCCGGGTAGTCGCAGGCGCGCCGCTGGAACGACGTCAGGCTGAAGCCGTGCTGGGAAGAGGAGTAGAGCAGCTTCCAGGGCTCGTCGCGCGCGTACTTGACGTCCACAAACGCGCACGACAGCAGCCACGCCCAGCTCCCGCTCAGCAGGCACCCGTCGTACCGGCCCTCGAGCACGGGCTGCATGCCGCGCGACGCGTCCGGTGTCGCGGGCGGCTCGGCCGGCGCCTGGGCCAGCGTCGCCGCGATCAGCGCCTGCGCGGCGGCCGATGCTGACGCCGCCTCGGGCGCGACGCTCAGGATGCTCGGCACGGCGTCGGGCGGCGCGCTCGAGACAATGCTCGACACCGCGCGCGCCTTGCCCCTGGTCGCAGCGAGGGCCACGGACGGCGTCGCGGGCAGCGAGCTGCTCGATGCCGGGGCCGCGGGCCGCATCGCGCCGAGCAGCCCATCGCGCACTGCGCGCTCCAGCACGTCAAAGAGGCGCGGCACTGGCGCGGCGCGGGCCGTGTGTCAGCGCAGCGAAACGCGCAGGGCAGGTCGCGCACGTCGTTGTGCGAGCCACGCGGCGACGGCAGCTACCGGTGGCGACGGCCCGTCGGCCGGGTACTGCCACAGCACGGCGTCGACGAGCGCACGGTGCGCCTCGTACACCGCCCCAAGGTCCCAGCGCGGCAGCGGCTCAGACCTGGGCTCTGGCTCGACGTCGTCGTACGAGACCTGTGTCCACTCGCCCTCCTGGAAGTCGGCGTCGCGTAGCGGGTGCGGCACGAGCGCGGCGGCATCGGGCGAGGTACACACGAGCAGGGCGCAGAGCATGTCGACGGCCTCGGCGCGCGTGGCCGTCTCGGCGGCGGCGTTGGCCAGGAACGCGCGCACGAAGAACTGGGCACGCGCCGGTGCGGGCGCCTTGCACGCCGCGACGGCGCCGCGCGTCAGCTCGTCCAGGCCGAGCTCGGCCGGTGCGGGCCCCTCGCGCTGGAACAGCGCAAAGAGGCGCAGCTTGAGCTCGGTCGGGAGCGTCCCGAGCCGCGCCTGCGTCACGTCGTCAGTGCGTCTCGGCACGTGCACGCGCAGCGCACCAGGAAGGCCTCACGCGGCATGCGGTCGCGCCCGGCCGAGCGCACGACCACGCGCAGGCTGCGCGCCTCGTGCGCCTCCAGCAGCGCCGCCGCCTCGGCCAGCGCCCCGCCGTCCGCGCCGGCATTTGACGACAGGCTGTGTGACGCACCCATCCAAATGTAACCGGTACAATATATATATAGTTGATGCTAATGTTAGTAAGGGAATCTCAACTTGAGCCGGGTATCGTGTATTTACGTATCCGGATGGACGACGCGGATTTCGACGCATTTGAGCAGGCGTCGTTCGCGTCGCTGGACGTGCCGCCCGAGCCGCAGAGGTGGCGCTCGCTCGCGCGGGGAGGGCGGGCGCGACGCGGACCTGCGTGGCTCACGTCGCGGCGCGTCGCGCGCATACCAGCTTCGAGTTTAGCGCCGACTTTGACGACAACGACTTCTCGGCGCTGGGTGCGCTCGTGCGCGTGGTGCACGCGTGCGCGGGTGCCGGTGCTGACGGGCGGGTGGCACGGCGCAGACGGCGTCGAGGTGAAGACGCTAGAGCCAAACGGGCAAAAGTCGCCACGCCACGCGCCGCTGTCGCCCGCGCATACCAGCGATGAGCACGGCCACGAGCACGGCCACGAGCACGGCCACGTGCACGGCCACGAGCGCGAGCACGAGCACGAGCACGAGCACGAGCACGAGCACGAGCACGAGCACGAGCACGAGCACGAGCACGAGCACGAGCACGAGCACGACGGCGACGATCCTGCACCGCCGCCACCGCCGCCGTCCGAGCCCGCGCCGTCCGAGCCCTCGCCATCCCAGCACGCTTCGCCGCCCGCCGCCGCCGCCACCACCACCACCACCACCCCGTCGGCCAACCGCCTCAAGCCAGAGCCGATCGAGACGGCCAGGTCCGGCAGCGGCGCAACTTCGCCCTCGGGCACGATCAAGGGCCGCGCGGCGTCGCCCAGGATAGCCAGCATCATGCTCGACTGGACCGGGAACAACAGCAGCACGTCGTCGCTGTGCGTGTGCCGCGCTGAAGCTGTGCGCGCTCACACTACGTGCGCCGGCTGCAGCGGTAGCATCGGCTCGGGCGGCGAGGACGGCAACGACGCCGAGGCCGAGAGCGAGATCACGGTCGAGTCGCTCGGCCCGCCCGACCGCGTCGGCTGGCTCGCAAAGTACTCGGGGCAGCTGTCCGCCAAGAAGGCCTGGCGCAAGCGCTACTTTGTGCTCAAGGGTGCGTGCGCGTGCCCGGCCAGTGCAAGGCGCTGACGCAGAGCCCGCGCACGCAGGCAACAACCTGCACTTTTTCGTGTCGCCCGCGTCCAAGTCGGTCGGCGTGCTGAGGATGCAGGGGTGCGTGCCGCGCGTCCAGCACGGGCGACTGCGTGCTCACCGGCCCACCGGGCAGCTATAAGGTCGACTCGGCGGACCAGGAGACGGGCAAGCTAAACGCGTTCCAGGCGGTCAAGCTACCCAATAAGGTGCGCCCACGCGCGCACGCGCGCAGCGTGTCCGCAGCCACTCACCGTGCTGCCGCGGCGCAGATGCACTACTTTGTGGCTGACACGCCCGACGAGAAGCAGGCGTGGATGAAGGAGCTTTACCTGGCGTCGGTGCTACCCGCGGACGACTTTTCGCGTCAGGGCACGCTGCCCGGCAAGAAGGTGGGCGCACGCAGAAAGCGGTGTCGCGCGCAAACTCACGCCGCGTCCAGTCGACCCCCGTCAAGAAAAAGGAGGAGGTCGCGACCAACTCGCGCCGGGGCAGCACGCTGCGCAAGGCCGGTGCGTCAACGCTGGGCGCTGTGTGTGCGGACCTGAGCGCTCGCGCGCCGCCGGCAGACTTCAAGGAGCTCGAGATCACGCTCAACAAGGACGCGGGCATGACGCTCGGGCTTGACATTCGCGTCAACCTGACCGAGGGCACGGTGCGCGGCCAAGCGGTCGCGGTGCGCGTGGGGGGCTGATCGCGCCGCGCGCAGGTCATCTCAAAGATCATCCCGGGTGGCGCGGCTGAGCGCTGCGGTCAGCTGCGGGCAGGTGACCGTATCGCGATGATCAACGGGGTGCGCCACGCGGCGGTGTGGCTGGACGTGCACTGAGGAACCGCGGCCGCGTTTCAGACCTCGATCGTCAACTGGACCACCGAGACCGTTGTCGGCAAGATGCGCTCGCTCGTCGGCGAGATCAAGTTTGTCGTGCAGCGGCCGGCGCCGTGACCCCGCCCCGCGGCCGATGCCGTCATCTGTCTGCTCCGTGAGCGTCCGTGCTGTTCTCTGTTCTGTGTGTGTTCGTGTGTGTGTGTGTGTGTGTGTGTGTGTGTGTGTGTGTGTGTGTGTATGGTCGTGAACTGTTTGTCTCACCGGGCGTGCCGCGCCTCAAACAGCTCCGGCCGGCGCTCGCGCAGCACGCGGTATGCGTGCACCGAGTCGGGCGTGACGCGAGCTGAGCCGTCGGCGAGGCACTGCTCGATCGCGGCCGCGTCCATCAGCACTACGCTCTCGACCTCCTCCGGCTGCAGCTGCAGCGTCGCCACGTCGCGCCCGCGCCACATGCACACGTACAGGCCGCCCCAGACGCGGCAGCGCTCGTCCTCGTGCGCAAACGTGTCGACCCACTCGAGCGAGGCCTTGTCCGACGGCGCGTGCAGGCCCAGCTCCTCCGCGAGCTCGCGGCGCGCGTTGTCATCGTAGCTCTCGTTGGCCTGCACGACGCCGCCCGTAGCCAGATCAAGGAATGAGGGGCAATAGTCCTTGGATGCCGTGCGCCGCTGCACAACGATCTCGCCCGACGCGCCGCCGCCGGCAAAGACGAACACGAACGTCGAGCGGTGCCACAGGTTCTCGCGGCGCATCTGCCCGCGCTCGCACGCTCCGGCTGCGCAGCCCGTCAGCCGGACGCGAGCGGCGCATCCCGGCGCACACCGGGCACGTTGTCAGTCGTGACCAGCTGTACGAGCTCAGTTGACATTTCGATTGCTGTGTGTGCGCTACACGCCGCGCGCGCAAACGGTCACGCATGGTGGCGAGCGGCGCACACTTCGTCTCGCTCTTGCTCACTGCCCGGTCGCGCCTTGCCGCCTCGCTCACCCGCGCCATGCGCACGCCCCGCGTAGGCCTGCGCCGTCTACGCCCTCCGTGCGCGCGCGTGCGTCCGAGTGCGAGCGCGAGCGCGAGCGTGCCCGCCGTCAAATGGCCGACGAGGACGTCGTTCGCCGCGTCCTCGCCCACCTCCCGCCCGAGCGCGCTGCGCGGTGCGTGGCCCACCCACCCAGCCCCCATCATGCCGTGCGGGCCGCCTCCTCGCCGCGCGCCGCCTGCGCATGCGGCGTAGGGGCGTGCGCGCCGCCTGCCTCCAGCGCGTGGCCTGGGAAAAAGGCGCGCGTGGCCCGTGCTGGTGCCGGCTGTGGTCAGACGCCTGCGCGCCGGCCGTGCGCGGTACAGGCCGCGTGGCGGCGCGCCGGACATTTTCGGGGCGGTGCAGCGCGGTGCGGGCTACACGGCGGTGGGCGTGGCGCGTGGGGGCCCGGGCGCCTGCGCCCTGCACAGAGATTTGCGTGGCTGACTGCCAGCGTGCGATCACAGATGCGCCCTCGTCTCGCGCGCGTGGTGGCGCGCGTACCGCACCCTACCCCAGGCCTACTGGTACGGCGCGGTCGCCGCCGAGGGCGCGTGCGGGTGGTATCGCCCGTTCCAGCCGCACGAGGCCCAGCTCGACGACGCGCTTGTCGTGCACCGGCACCTGCGCCGCCTGCCGTCGGGCACGGGTGCGCTGCTGCGGGGCGCACAGACAGGCCGTGCTCATGCGCGCGCATGTGCGCCAAGGGCTCGCCTGGGTCCGCTCGGATCGCGTGCACCCGCTGCACCTGAGCCAGTACCGCGTCGACTTCCGCGACGTGTACCTGCTCCACCAGCAGGCAAACATGCTTGCGCGCATCCTCGGGCGCGTCTCGGTCAACATCCTCACCAGCTTCCCCTCGTACTACGCCACCTGGCGCCCAATCGTCCTGCTCGACAGCCTCGCCAGCGTGCGCGCCCCGTCCACGACCTTTGACGGGCCGGCCAACGACCGCGAGGCCGGGGCCAGCGACCGCGACGCCAACGACAACGACAGCGACGCTGACGCCGAGGGCGAGCAGGGCCCGAGCGAGGCTGAGCGCCGCTCTGCGACCGTCGGTGACGTGCGCAGTGTCGAGATTGGCTACACGTCGCCCGCGGACGTCACCTTCAGCCACTCGTCCTCGTCGTCGTTGTCGTCGTCTTCGTCGCTGAGTGTGACACCACCGAGCGTGCAGCCCCCGCCCCCGCCTACCGCGGCTGACCAGCTCGCGCTCGACGCCGTCGGCCGCCTGTTTGCGCACCATTTCATCGGGCCCGACCCGCCGCCGTACCGCGTGCGCGTGCGTGTGCGGCGCGCAACCGACTCGTGGCGCTCGGCCGTGCAGCTGGTTCGCTGCCGCTCGGCGCAGTGGTGATGGTGCCAGTCCTGACTTGCGGGCGCGCTGCAGATCAAGATCCACTGGGCCGAGCTCAAGAAGTACAAGAAGAAGCTAGCGCAGCACCCGACGGCGCAGCATCAGCCGTCGCACTTTGGTAGCGCAGGCAACCTGTCGCTCTCGATCAGCCCGCGGCGTCCGTCGTCGCCCACCGAGCCGCCGCCCGAGATGGCCCTGACGGGCAGCGCGCTTGCTGCGGCGCCTGCCGTCGCCGTGCACCTCGCCCACCCGTCGCCGCTCGCGCTCAAGAGCTCGCACCTTTCCACCGTGCGCTCGTCGTCCGAGCCGTCGATGAGCACCCGCGCGGTCGACGGTCTGCCCGCCGACGACACGCCCGCCGGCGGCCGCCCGCCCGCGCTGCCCGACAGCGGATTGTCGTCGCCGTCCGTGTCGCCGCAGCGGCTCTCGGCCACGAGCGGGCGCCTGTCGCGCTCGCTGCGGCTGCAAGCGGACGAGCTCCAGGCGCTGGCGCAAGACATCCCGATGGGCCGGATCAGCGAGAACGCGCTCGCGCTCACGTTCTGGTGGGCGTACGGCCGCCTGCGCCTGGGCGCTGCGCGGTCGCACCCGTGGAAGCAATTTGCGACCGACGACGCGCGCGTCAAGGCCTGGCGCCGACGCGTTGAGCTGCAGCCGCTCGCGAGCGTCAACACGGGCCAGTTTGGCGGCTCGCAGCCCGTCCCCGCCAGCGCCAGCGTCGGCCTGGCGCAACTGGCCCAGTACGGCTCGCAACCGACGCTCGTCGTCTCGGCGCCGCCCTCCGACCCGGTCGCGCCGCCCCGCCCGTCCTCGCCGCGCCAGCTGAGCCATTCGTCCTCGATCTCAACCGAGGAAATCGTGTCGAGCAGCGGCGAGGCCGTCCCGCTGCGCACGCCGTGGCAACTCACGCCGCTCATGCCGAACCTCAACGCGCCGCGCAACGCCCTTGCGCTCGAGAAGCTGTTCAAGGAGTGGGAGAGCGCCGTCTTCCGCGTGCGTGCACACGCGCGCGCCCCAACGAGTGGTCTGACACGACGGCTTCACGGCGGCAGTTTGAGCAAGAGGTCGACCGGCTTGCCTTCGAGGCCCGCCGTGCGCCGCGCGTGCATGTTGAAGTCGAGCTGTACGACCCAAACCTCAAGGCGACGCGCGAGAAGGAGCAAGCGCGGCGAGATCGCATCGTGCGTAACGTCCGCGGCGTGCGCGCACACGAGCGCACTCACCGCGACCGTACCAGGACCAGCAGCAGCGGCAAGGACAAGCGCAACGCACCTCGCCGCGCCTCGCGCCCGCGCCGACCGAGGGCGACGACCCGGCGACCAACCCCGTGCGGCTGCTCTTCCACGGCTTTGTCAACGCGCAGGGCCATTTTGTGGGCGTGTACGGCCTGGTGCGCTCCTGCGCCGCACCGCGTGCGCGCGGTCTGCTGACCCGGCCGGGCGCGCACAGTACCGCCGAGCAACCGCGCCAGCGCTCGCCGTCGAGCACCCCGAGCGCAGCACGGCCAACGAGGACGACCTGTACCGCCCGGACCCGTACGACCCGCGCCTCGGCGACCCGTTCGAGGATGATGCCGACGGCGCTGGCGGACCCGGGCCGGTCGACGACGACTGGGAGGACCGCGACAGCGACGAGGACGTCGGCACGGCCGTGGCCGTGCGCTGAGCCGCCCCCAAAAAACACCACCCCGAGCCCGCACTCCCCGTCGAGCGCCACTCCGGAGAGGCGGCCCCCCC
>CALSCO010000081.1:0-56184 GCA_943704415.1 Parvularia atlantis | reverse complement strand
CCCCCCCCCCCCCCAGCATGCTCTGACTGCCGCGCCCGCCCCCGGCAGCGTGGAAAGAGCAGGCGTACCGCCTCGCGCGCTACATGCTTGTGTCGCTGCTGCTGATCTCGGGCGTGTCGGTGCTGATGGAGGAGCGTGGGATCGGCAAGTCGGTCGCGATGCCCTCGAGCGCCGAGCCCAACACGTCCGCGGCCAACTACAAGTTCAGCGACATCGAGGGCGTGGACGAGGCCAAGCAGGAGCTGATGGAGGTGGTCGAGTACCTGCGCAAGCCGAGCAAGTTTACGCGCCTCGGCGGCAAGTTGCCCAAGGGCATCCTGCTCACGGGCCCGCCCGGCACGGGCAAGACGCTCCTCGCCAAGACGATCGCAGGCGAGGCCCAGGTCCCGTTCTTCTACTGCTCGGGCTCCGAGTTTGACGAGATGTTTGTGGGCGTGGGCGCGCGGCGCGTGCGCGAGCTGTTTGGTGCGCACGCGCGTGACCGGCAGCGGCGTTGGCTGACACGCGCGCGCGCGCAGCCGCGGCCCGCCGCAGCGCGCCCTGCATCATCTTCATTGACGAGATCGACGCCGTCGGCAGCTCGCGCAACCCGAAGGACTTCCAGATGGTCAAGATGACGCTCAACCAGCTGCTGGTCGAGATGGACGGGTTCTCGTCGACCGAGGGCGTGATCGTGATTGGCGCGACCAACTTCCCCGAGCTGCTCGACAAGGCCCTCGTGCGGCCTGGGCGCTTTGACCGCAACATCACCGTGCCGCTGCCGGACGTGCGCGGGCGCGAGCGCATCTTGCGGCTGCACGCCCGCACTGTGCCGCTGGCGCCGGGTGCGTTGTTTGCGGCGCTCATCACGCGGACGCCATGCTGCTCACTGCCGCGCTCGCGCACTGCCGCAGACGTCAACTTCAACATGCTCGCGCGGGGCACGCCGGGCTTTTCGGGCGCGGACCTGGCCAACATGGTCAACCAGGCAGCGATCCAGGCGTCGATGGACGGCGTGCTGATGGTCGAGATGCGCCACTTTGAGCACGCCAAGGACAAGATTATCATGGGCGCCGAGCGCAAGTCGGCCGTGATTGAGGAGGGCAACCGGCGCATGGTCGCCTTCCACGAGGGCGGGCACGCGCTCGTGGCCATGCTCACGCCGGGCGCGATGCCCGTACACAAGGCCACGATCATGCCGCGCGGCTCAGCGCTCGGCATGGTTGCGCAGCTGCCCGAGAAGGACGAGCTGTCGTGGACGCGCCAGCAGCTGATCGCGCGCATGGACGTGGCATTTGGCGGGCGCGTGGCCGAGGAGCTGATCTTCGGGACGGACTACGTGACTACGGGCGCGTCGAGCGACATCGACGCGGCCACGCGCATCGCCAAGGCCATGGTCATGCGGTACGGCATGAGCAGCAAGGTGCGCTCGCTTCGTGAAGGCTGTGTGCGTGGCTGAGCGCGTGCGCCGCAGGTCGGGGCCGTGCTGTATAGGGACGAGGACATGAGCAAGCTGAGCCCGGCCACGCGCGAGGAGATCGACCGCGAGATCAAGATGCTGCTCGAGGTGCGTGCGACAAGCAGCCACCGCAGCATGGCAGTGTGGCTCACGGCTGCCCCGCACACAGGAATCGCGCCAGCGCGCCACCAACCTCCTCAAGACGCACAAGGAGGACCTGCACCGGCTCGCGCAGGCCCTGCTCGAGTACGAGACGCTCTCGCGCGACGAGATCAAGGCCGTGCTGCAGGTGCGCGGCTCGCACGTCTGTGCGTGGCAGCGGCTGACGCGCGGCGCGGCACAGGGCAAGACGCTGCAGCGCGACAAGGTGCTGCCGGCGCCGGTCAAGGACGACAAGCCGGTGGTCAAGCGGCCGGTGCCGCTGTCGTGAGCCCATTGTAACCTCGCTGTTCGGACGTCTTTGCACCGTGACAAATCCGCGCTCAGCTCAAGTGTAATTTGCCGACTCATCGGCCCGAGGCCTCGTCGCGTTTTGAGTCATCACCGCGCGGTGTTCTCAGCGGAGCAGCCAGCGGGCGCCCCGCGGCGGGGCGGCGCCTGCGTCCGCAGCGGCCGGCGCGGACGCGGGCGCGGAGGGGTATCGCGGGCGGGCGCGACCGTCAGCTTCATTGCTCTTCTCGTGTGTGATGGCATCGCTCAAGCAGGCCGGCCTTGCGGCAGCGGCGCGAGCTCGCAATCGGGCTTCGAAGGTCGTCCTCGTCGCGCCGCGCCCTCCCCCGCGCCCCGCGCCGCGCCGTGCCGCGCCGCCGCACGAGGCATGCTCTGCCACACCCGTCGCCTGTCTGCGTTCGGGGTGTGCCACGCTGAAATTCGATCTCTAGCGGGTTCGACAGTCAATCAACTGTGCGTCGCACTGCACATTGAAGCACAAGCAACCTGGCTGTGGCGATCAGTGGTATGCGCTGTGGGTGCAGTTTGAGTGACACGCGCGCGTACAGGGCGGGATGACGGACAAGATGACGGTGGCCGAGCTGCGCAAGGCGCTCGGCGAGCGCGGCCTCGCCACCAAGGGCCTCAAGCGCGAGCTGCTCGACCGGTGCGGCCCGCCGCGGCGACGCGCCACGACGCTCACTGCTGCGGCTGCTGCGGCTGCTGCGGTGGCGGCGGTGGCGGCGCGCAGGCTCAACGAGGCCATCAGCGCAGACGCGGCGGGCGACGCGGCGGGCGCAGACACGAGTGCTGACGCGAAGGACGTGGGCGCGAAGGAGGAGGACGCGAAGGACGTGGGCGCGAAGGAGGAGGACGCGAAGGACGTGGGCGCGAAGGACGAGGGCGCGAAGGACGAGCCGATTGACGTGAAGCCGCCCAAGGCTGAAGCGCCCAAGGCCAAGGCTGAAGCACCCAAGGCCGAGCCCAAGGCCATGGCCGAGGCACCGAAGGCCGAGGCACCGAAGGCCGAGGCACCGAAGGCCGAGGCACCAAAGCCCACAAACACGGCCACGCCTGCGCCGGCGACAGCACCCGCGAGCACGGCCACGAGCACGGCCGCGAGCGCAGCGACCAAGACAGCAGTGTACCTGCGCAACTTTGTGCGGCCGGTGCAGCGCGCACAGATAGAGACGCTGCTCAAGGCCCACGGCAACCTCGGCAAGTTTTTCATGGACAGCAAGTTCACGCACTGCTTCGCGGTGGTGCGCGCGCCGCACGCCGCACGCACGCGAAATGCGCGTAACAAGCCGCCCACGCGCGCACAGTTCGACACCGAGGACGCCGCCAAGGCCGCGCTCAAGGCCTTCCACGGCATCCAGTTCCCGCCCGGCCATGGCCGCATCATCGAGGGCGAGCTTGTGACGGCCACCGAGGCCGAGGACTGGATCGCCAAGGGCGGCCAGAACCTGCAGCCGACGGCGAGTGCGTGCGCGTCCCATCCCGCACATCCCGCACATCCGCCGTGCCTCACACCGTGCGCAGTCGTCATGCCCGCTGCGCCCTCGAGTGCCACGGCGGCCGTGCTCAGTGGGGCGCGCGTGCCCCCGACCAACGCCGGCAACGCAGCATCGGTCGAGCGCGTGCTGTCCTCGGGGCGCACCGTGTCGCTTGACACACCCTCCGGCAGCGCCGCCGCAGCCGCGGCCAAGCGGCCGCACGACGACAGTACCGCCGCCGCCGCAGCGGCGAAGCGGCCCGCGCTCGACGCCGACCGTCATCGCGCCAGCAGCAACGGCAGCGGTGCCATGCCGACGGAGACGTCGGCCAAGCCGGCGGCTGACGCTGCGCCGGTGTGTGCCGACCGCTGCAACGCTCTGCGCAGGCGACTGATGCTGCGCAGATCGTGCAGCCCGCCGCGCCGGCGCAGCCGATGAAGACGCTCGACGACCTCTTCCTCAAGACCGAGACCAAGCCGATGCTGTACTACCGGCCGCTGTCGGACGAGGAGATTGTGCAAAAGGCACGCGGTGCGCGCGCCACGCTGTCGGCAGCTGACGCAGCCCCGTCCTGCAGAAGCTCGAGCGCGAGGAGCGCATCAAGCAGCGCGAGCGCGAGCGCGCCGAGCAAGAGAAGGAGCGCGAGGCCGAGCGCGAGCGGCGGCGCAAAGAGCGCGTGGAGGCCGACAGGTGCGGGGCGCGCGCGTGTTGCACGAGGAGCTGACGCCCGGTGTGGCGCAAGGGAACGTGCGGCCAAGCGCGGCCGGTCGCGCTCGCGCTCGCGGTCGTCGTCGTCGCGTTCGCGCTCGCGCAGGTGCGCGCCGGCCCACTCATTCGCTCGCACCGCCTCACGCGCCTGCGCGCACAACACGCAGCTCCAGCCACAGCCGCAGCCGCAGCCGCAGCCGTGGCCGGTCGCGCAGCCGGTCGCCCGCGCGCAAGTGAAAAAGAGACCGTGTGCCGCGAGGCTGTGGGGGGGTGCTTGTCTGGTTTCGGATAAGAGCGGATTACAGGCGAAGAAAAGAGCGCAGAGTTCATGGTGCTTGGGCCGTCTGCTGGGCGCGCGCAGCGTCAGTGCATGCAGCAAGACTGCACAAAAACCGCAACGCACCTCTGCCGGCGCGCCGTCTGTGCTGCTGCCCTTGTCCTGCGCGTGACAAGTGAGCTGTTGCGCACGCGCCAGCGCAGGCACGCACCTCACGCGGCCGCTTCGCCGGCGGTGTCAACGGCGCGATCCCAAACGCGGCGTCGCCAGCCGAGGAGGAGGAGGAGGACGACGGCGTCAACGTCTTGTCAGCCGCACCGTCGGTCGACGACGGCTGGAACAGGCGCTTGGTCGCGCCCCAGGTGGCCGACAGCGCGGGCGCGCTGCTGCTGGGCGCCGCCGCAACCATCGCGTTGATGTCCTGCAGCTGCTTTTGCGGGCTCTGGCCGATCGTCTGCACGGCGCGCGGGGTCAGCAATCATGCGCAGCTGCCTGCCGAGCGGTGGGCGCGCCTCGTTGACGCTAAACAGCTTCTTCGAGCGCGGCGTCATGCTCATCATCTGCGCGTGCAGCTGCTGGTTGAGGTGGCGCAGGTCTATCGCCGGCGCGGCGGCGGGGGTGAGAGGTGTGCACGCGCGCGGACAACACGCACTCGAGCTGGGCGTCATCGACGGGTCGCCCGACGACAGCGAGCCCACAAACACGCGCGAACGCGCCGACAGGCGCTGCGGCGAGCTCTGCGGCTGCGGCGCGTGCGGGAGGCTGCGACCGGCCTCGCTGTGCGGTGGTCAGCGACCGGACATCGGCAGCGCCTGCGCGTCGGCACGCACAGGTCGCCGCTGGCCTCGCTCGTCAGCAAGTTGACGATTGGCATGACCTCCGGCAGGAAGCACAGGTTGTAGAACTGGATCACGTCGACGGCCTGGGTCACATGCAGCGACTCGCGGTCGGCGATGTTGATCTTCTTGAAGTTGGCGTGGTCGCTCTGGGGCTGCAGCACGTATTTGTTGATGATGTCCTTGAACTTGAGCTGGCGCTCCTCGGGCAGCTTGACCTGCGGCGCAGTCGTGAGGGTGCGGCGCGGCTCGACACAGTGAGCGCAGCGCACCTTGCTCACGCAGTACGTCGTGCACATGATCATCGTGTCGAGGTGGCGCCGGTACAGCAGCTTCAGCGTGCCCTCGCGCGCCAGCACCTCGACGAGCATGTCCCACGTCTGCCGACGGGTAAGCGCCGCGCCACATCGCCCACGCGGGACGCACCCGCGGCAGGATGTCGACGATGCCGAGCGTGTTGCTCAGCTGCGTCAGGCGCACGTGCGCGAGGCGGTACAGTTTGCGGTAGAAGAACTGCAGCGCCGTCAGACATCTCTCTCGCTCGGGGCGCACGCAACAAACAGACCTGCAACCGGTTGCACTTGAAGCTGCGGTTGTGCACGGCCGCGCCGGTGGCCGCGTCGGACGAGCTGATCATGCGCGAGAGCGAGCGCGCGTGGGCCACCGCCTGGATCGCCTTGCCTGTGCGTGCGGTGAGCGCTGGACAGCAGCAGCGTGCAACCGAAGCGGGCAACGCACGCGGCGACGACTGCACGACCGCGGCGCCCGGCTGCTCGGCGAGTTCTGGATGCAACGTGCGCGCGTCAGCGTTCTGGCTTGCACCGCTGGGCCGCGCGCACCGGTCTCCTCCTGCTGCAGCAGCGTGTAGATCGGGTCGCGGTCTTTCCACGCCTCCGACTCGAGAATGCGCTCCTCGATCTCCTTGAGCCGCCGGATGTTGTCGCGGCCGAGGTGCTGCGGCCGCGTGCTCAGTCGGCGCCCCTCGCAGCGCACGTCGCACCTGGTGCAGGTCGAGGATGAACGGCTCGATCACGAGCAGGAAGAAGAACGGCCGCAGGTCGAGGCGGTACAGGATCTGCTCAAACGCGAGCTCGTCCACCTGCGCCGCCGGGCCGCGAGGCTCGCTGCGCAGCAGACGCGGCCCACGCGCGCACGCACCTTGTGCTCGTAGCGGATCACCTCGATCGTGCAAGCGAGCAGCGCCTTGTGGTACAGCGAGTCGTTCAGCAGGTGCGCAAAATTCTCCTGCGCGCGGGATGCGGGCAAGCGTGAGCACACATGAGCGTCCGGGCAGCGTTGCCCACCGTGCGCAGCCGGGCCTGCTCGCGCTTGAGCATGGCCTCGAGGATGCTGCGGCCCACGTCAGACGCAGGCGAGCAGCGCGCACGGGCGACACGCACTAGTAGTACGTCCGCGGCACGAGCGCCCACACCTGCGCCTTGCTCGGCACGGTCGAGCTGAGCCAGTCTATGCGTGCGGGCACCACATGTCTCAGCCGGCGCGAGACAGCAAGAGTCGCGCGCGCGGCTCACGCTGCACGTCGTTCAGCCGCAGCGCGATCGCCTCCTCGGGCGACGGCTGGCACGCGTCAAAAAAGGCCACCAGGCGCGACGACGGGCGCTCGGGCTGTGCGTGCGCGCGTCAACGGCAACAGTGCACCAGTGATGTTGCGCGCACCAGCTGCCGGAAGAACGACATGTTCAGGCGCGGGACGACGTTGGCGCGCGGCATCGCGAGCTCGTCCACGCCGGCGGTCATCGGCGTAGCGAGCATCGGGTGCTGCTGCCGCGCATGAGTGCCGCACAGCGACGTGCCGTGCGCGCGAACGCACGTAGGCCATCTCAAACTGCGACGCCAGGTTGCGCGTGGCCGGCGAGCGCATGTAGCTCAGCGTCGAGCGCGGCGTGGCGAGCGGGCGGCGCGGCGAATCGGCGCCTGGCGCGGCGTGCACATGGTAAGCGCGCGCAAAGAGGAGGAAACGCGGCCGCACCGGTCGTGCGCGGGGCGCTGAGCAGGGCGCGCGCGTCGAACCGGCCCGAGCACATGTGTAGCCGCTCCTCGTACGCGCGGTCGAGGCTCATGATGTTGCTGTGCAGAGCGTTGCCGCGCTCACGGAGGAGGCCCTGGACGTCGTCGCACTGCGATCAGCGCGCGCGTGCACCCACGGGCGAGTCGTGGGCCATTGCCTGGATGCTTGCGATGCTCCAGGCGTGGTCGCCGCTCTTGCCACGGTACTCGTGCGAGAAGCCCGAAAAGCGACGCTGCGTGATCTGCGCGCGGTCATCAGCCGGACGTGCTGCACCGCGCCGCGCCGCTCAGGCGCGCCTCCTTCATGAAGCCCGAAAACGAGTTTTCGGCCGTCGAGAGGTCGCTGCTCGAGACGTCCAGCGTCTCCACAAACAGCTTGTGCACGGCGGCGTAGACGGCGGCGGGGTTTGCGGCGCTGCTGTCCATGGTGCGCGACGACGCGATGGCGAGGTGGACTGCGCAGGCAGCAGTAAGTATGCAGCCGTTCCACAGGCGCGCCCAAGCCCGCGCCGCTCGCGGTAAACTCGAGGTTGTCCTCGTCCTGGCAGGCCATGAGTAGGAGCACGCACAACATGATCAGGAAGGCGTTGCCCGAATTGATCTGGTCCTCGGCCAGCAGGTGTTCTTTTGCGCAGCGCCCGCGGGTGAGGGGCGGCGCCCGCACACACCGAGGTCGGGGCGCACCCTGTGCGACCAGAAACAGGAGCCAGCCCATCTTGAACACGACGGGCAGGCCGCGCTGCGCC
Source organism: Parvularia atlantis (assembly GCA_943704415.1). Classification (NCBI taxonomy): domain Eukaryota; order Rotosphaerida; genus Parvularia; species Parvularia atlantis. The sequence continues at coordinate 48,226 of CALSCO010000081.1, read as the reverse complement.
GGCGCGACGTCGCTGCGGTACAGCGCGGCGAAGACCATGTTGTAGCGCTTATGCACGTTAAACAGGGCCATGTATGACTGCGCGGCCGGGTGCATCGGTGAGCGCACGCACACACCCGCGCCCGGACCGCACCCGCTTGAGCTGGTCGACCTGCGCCGCGAGCAGCTCGCGCGTCTCGCCCGCGAGGCCCTTGAGCTCGCCCGCGAGGAACTGGCGCAGGTGGTCGCAGAAGCCGTCGACGCTGGCGCCATCGTGAGCCACGCGCGGCAACGGCAGGCGCGCGCACTTGAGCCCCGACGCCGGCACGAGGTTGAGCAGTTGGTTGGCGGTGATGCCGTTGGCGTGCGGTGCGCCGGCCTGCGCGCTCGATGCGGCCGCTGTCGCCGCCGCCGACGACGAAGACGACGAAGACGAAGACGCCGTGCCGCGCACCAGCCGCGCGCCGAGCAGGTTGAGCCGCCCTGCGAACCAGACGAGGCCCAGGTTGAGCAGCGAGCCGCGCATCGACGACGTCTGTGCCGCCGCCGCTGTCACGTCGAGTGCGCGCGATTGCTCACACGCGACGGCACCTGCATCGTGCCGGCGCGGAGGGCGACGTCGGCCAGCTCGCGCGCGCGCTGCATTGTCTCGTGGTCGACGCTGAGGCGCTGCGCGATCTCGCTCAGCGGCAGCACCTTGCCGAGCGACTCGAGGCGCGACGCCGCCGTCACGTTGAGGTTGTGCAGGGCCTCCTCATGCGTCCTAATCGCCCCCTCCCCCCACCGGGCTCGTCAACGCGACGCGACGCGCCGACACGGCCCGGCCCGGCGCACGCACCGCCCCTCGCTCATCGCCGCCGCCGCCGCCAGCGCGTCCACGCCCGACGCGCCGAAGGGCAACACGTCCATGCGCCAGACGAAGACGAGGCGCCAAACAAGCGCGCTCAGTTGGCGCCAAACAAGAGCCACCATCCTGGCATTCCCTTCACTGAGTCGCGATGGTGCGGGTCCCCGCGTCGACCTCGACGCGCGCGCACAAGACGGCGTGGCGACGGCTCATCCGCTTCGTGACGCCCGAGGGCGAGACGCTGCTGGGCGAGCCGATCGGCGCGCACCCGGTCTGCGCCGCGCGCGTGCTGTCAACGCTGGACGCGTGGGACCCGCGCGCGCACGTCACGACGCGGGAGGCGCGCGTGGCCCGGGTGCGCGTCGCTGGTGGACGCGTGGGCGCGTCGGCTCACGCTTGCGGCGTAGCTGCTCGCGCCCGTCGAGCCGCGCATGATCCTCTGCATCGGCCTCAACTACACGCAGCACGCGCACGAGACCGGCAAACCGCTGCCGGCGTACCCAATCGTCTTCGCCAAGAACCTCGCGGCGCTGCAGCACCCGCACGCGCCCGTCGTCCTGCCCGCCGTCGCGCTCGACCCACCCGAGGTCGACTACGAGGCCGAGCTCGCGTTTGTGATCGCGCGCGCGTGCAAGGACGTGGGCGAGGCCGACGCGCTCGACTACGTCGGCGGGTACATGTGCGCCAACGACATCTCGGCGCGGCGCTGGCAGGGTGCGTCCATGCGCGCTGTCGGCACCTTTGCTGCTGACGGCTACCAGGTGGCCGCGGCGGCGGGCAGTGGTACGTCGGCAAGGTGCGCACCATCTGCGCGCATGCACCCGCACCGCTGAATGCGCCCGTGCCTCTCAGTCGTTCGACACGTTCTGCCCGCTCGGCCCGGAGCTCGTGTCGCCTCAGGAGACGGGCGATCCGCAGCACCTGCGCGTGACGATGCACCTCAACGGCGAGCAGATGCAGGCGTCGAGCACGCAGGACATGATCTTTGGCGTGCGGCACCTGGTGCGCAGAAGACCGGCCGCGCTCGATCGCACGCGCCGGCCGACGCCTGCCGCAGGTCAGCTTCCTCTCGCAGGGCACGACGCTCCTGCCGGGCACGGTCGTGCTCACGGGCACGCCCAGCGGCGTCGGCTACACGCGCACGCCGCCGCGGTATCTGCGGGCGGGCGACGAGATGGTTGTCGAGATTGAGAGGGTGCGTCGCGAAAGAGACGGGTGGCTCGTGCGGGCGCTCACACAAACGGCTCGTGCGCAGCTGGGCCGCCTCATCAACCGCGTCGAGCAGGACCCGCGCGGGCCGATCCGACAGGACGCGTCCGCGGCGAAGCTGTGAAGGTGCAATGACTGGACCCGATCACGACCGCGCTGGCCACAGCTGGCGCGGTGTGATGGACGTCATCGTCGGCGTGGCGGGCGAGGCAAACAGGGCAAAGGGCGCGGGCGACGACCCGGAGAGCAGCCGTCGCGCCCAATGTAATCGACATATGCTTCACAGGATGTGCGCATCGTACATATGAACGTCGTGTACATACATGGGCTGCGTCCTGTAATTAGATATGTCCGTGAACGACGCCGAGTCCGCGCCGCTGCTGCGCCCGCGTGGCGTGCCCGAGGCTGCTGCTGCTGCGGCGGCGGACATGGCGCCGCGCGTGCGCTCGCTCAGCGTCGCGACGGCGCACGACCCGCGCGCGCAGACGGCGTTGTGGTGCGTTTGCGCGCAGGGAGGGGGCGCCACGTGGTGCCGGAGGATGGCTGACGCGTCCGTCGCGCCGCGCAGGTTCTCGTCGGCCGTGCTCACGCTCGCCGTCGACGCGGCGCTGACGCTGGCGCTGTTCTTTCTGGCGGGGCTGCAGGCCGAGAGCGAGAACGCGTACCTGAAAGCGACGGTCTCGGTGCGTCCCCTGCGCTCCCCACCGCTCAAAGAGCGCTGACCCGAAGGCGGCGCGGCGCAGAGCTTCGATTACCTCACATCCACGTTCGACCTGCTGTGCCTGGCCGTGGCGCGCTTCGTGGTGCGGCCGTCGCGGCGGAGATGCGGCGAAGGACGCCTGACGTGCGCTGCGTCGCACAGCTGCTCGCGCCGCTGTACAGCAACATTGCGCGGATGGAGAGCGTCGTGACGCGCGCGCTCACGGCCGTGCTCGTCGGCGGCTCGTTCCTGTACGCGCTCGTCAAGATCTCGCTCGTCAACGTCATGAACGACACGGGCATCGGCTGGGGCCTGGGCGGGTGCGCCGCTGCTGCTGCTGCTGTGCGCTCGCTGTGTTGTCGCTGACGGTGCGTCGCAGCACGGCCTTTGTCAACGGCATCATCGTGCGTGGTGGTGCGCGTGCCGTGTGATGCGCTTGCTGACCCCGCGCACATGCAGAGCTGTGCCGTCGTGTTCACCGCGGGCGAGCTGTACCACGTCTTTGCCGTGGGCGCAGTCATCGACGGCGTGTACAAGCTGACCGAGCAGCACGGTGAGCGGCGGGCGGCACAGGCGCAGGCGGGCGTGGATGGCTCACCGCGCGCGGGCCGTCGCAGCGGCCGAGGACGCCGACAAGAAGAAGAACGGCGACGGCGCGGGCGATCACAAGGACGCGAAGAAGAACAAGAAGCCAGTGGACTTGCGCCGGCTGTTTGCGCTCGTGCTGCCCGAGCGCGTGCTGCTTGCGTGGGCCATGGTCGCGCTATTCCTGGGCTCGCTCGCCAACGTGCGTGGTCTCGCGGCGCGCGCTCGACGTGGGCTGACGGCGCGGTGTGTGCAGCTCGTGCTGCCATACGTCTTTGGCGTGGTGGTGGACGCGCTTGTGGACCCGGACGAGGCCGACCCGCTGCAAAAGCTCAACCAGGCCGTCGTGCTGCTGATCATCGTCTTCGCCGTCAGCTCCGTCTTTGGCTTTGTGCGCGGGTGGCTGTTCACGCTGGCGGGTCAGCGTGTCGTGGCGCGCCTGCGCAAGGAGCTGTTTGCGGCCGTCGTGAACCAGGAGGTGGCCTTCTTCGACACGGTATGCGGTGGCTGGGTGCTTGCTTGATCGCGCAGCGCTCACACGCCCGGCGCGCACGCGGCGCAGACGCGCACGGGCGAGATCACAAGCCGCCTGTCGTCCGACACGCAGGTCGTCCAGAACGCCGTCACGACCAACGTGTCGATGCTCGTGCGCTACATCTTCCAGATCATCGGCTCGATCGTGATCCTGTTTCTGCTGTCGTGGCAGGTGCGCACGCCAGGCTCGCGTCGCCGGCACGTGCCGCGCTGACGCTGCCGGCCCGCGCACAGCTCACGCTCGTCATGTGCGCCGTCGTGCCCATCGTCGCCATCGGCGCGGTCGTGTATGGCCGGTACCTGCAGAAGCTGCAGAAGGCGTTCCAGGACGAGCTCGCGGCCGCGACGACGGTGGCGGAGGAGGTGATCAGCAACGTGCGCACCGTGCGCTCGTTCTCCAAGGAGGAGCGCTCAGCCAACAACTACGGCGACGCCGTGCACAAGAGGCGCGTGTGGCGGGGCCAGCGCGCGGGGAGGTTGACGTGGGTCGTGGCAGCTACCTGATCGGCCGCACGATCGCCATGGCGTACGGCATCTTTCAGGGCGTGATCGGCTTTGTGCCGCAGGCAGCCATCGGCCTGATCCTCTGGTACGGCGGCAAGCTCGTGATCGACCAAAAGCTGTCGACCGGCCTGCTGACGTCGTTCCTTGTCTACACGCTCTCGGTCGCGATGGTGCGCGTGCGCGCCCTGTTCCGCGCACTGTGCTGACACGCGGTGTGCGTGTGCATCGCAGGCGTTTGCTTTCATCTCGAGCCTATTTGGCGACTTTATGGCGGCGCTGGGCGCGTCGGAGCGCATCTTTGAGCTGCTCGACCGCCGACCCGAGATCAACACGTCCGGCGGCAAGCAGATGCTCAACCTGCGCGGCGAGATCCAGTTCAACAACGTCACGTTCACCTACCCCGCGCGCCCGGACCAGCCCGTGCTCAAGAACGTCTCGCTCAGCCTCGAGCCGGGCAAAGTGCTCGCGCTGGTCGGGCCGTCGGGCGGTGGCAAGTGCGCGGCGCACCTTTGCCGTCCTCCACCGCCGGGGCCTCACCCCGGCACGGCAGATCCACCGTCGTGAGCCTGATGGAGCGCTTCTACGACGTGAGCGAGGGCAGTGTGACGGTGGACGGCGTCGACCTGCGCATGCTTGACCCGCGCTGGTACCGCGCCAACGTCGCGCTCGTCAGCCAGGTGCGCCCGGCCGGCTGCGCGTTGCCCCCGCTGACGGACGGCCGCACAGGAGCCGGTGCTCTTTGCGACGACGATTCGCGACAACATCTGCTACGGCGTCGACCGGGAGGTGCCGGACGAGGAAGTAGAGGCACGCATCGCTTGTCGCTACCGCCCTTCGCGGTTGGCTCAACGCTCGCGCGCGCGCGCGCGCACGCACAGGCCGCCGCCCGCGCCGCCAACGCGCACGACTTTATTATGTCGTTCTCGGACGGTTACAAGACCGAGGTGGGCGAGCGCGGCGTGCGCCTGTCGGGCGGGCAGAAGCAGCGCGTGGCGATCAGCCGCGCCCTGCTGATGAATCCGCGCATTCTGGTGCGGCGCTCGCGCGTGGCCTTGGCGGCCGGGAAGCTCACGCGCGCGCCGCGCGCCAGCTTCTCGACGAGGCCACGTCGGCGCTCGACGCCGAGAGCGAGTACCTGGTGCAGGACGCGATCGACAAGGCGATGCGCAACCGCACGGTGCTCGTCATCGCGCACCGGCTGTCGACGGTGAAGAACGCGGACGTGATCGCGGTGCTGTCGGGCGGGGCCATCGTCGAGATGGGCAGCCACGACGAGCTGCTGCAGAGGGACGGACTGTACCGCAAGCTGGTCAACCGGCAGCTGCAGGGGCAGGACATGAGCGCGGCCTTTGCCGAGCTGGCCAAGGAGCAGGCGAGCGCTGGGGCCGACGAGCACAAGTGAATGAGAGAGAGAGAGAGAGAGAGAGAGAGAGAGAGAGAGCGCGCGTGGTGTGTGTGCGTTTTGTGCGATGGCGTCGGGATCCGCCGCATCGTCTGCTGCGGCTGCGGCCGCCGAGTCGCTGGCGGACGACGTGGACGACGCGGCGCCGGACGAGCTGGCGGTGGACGACGCGCTGGACCCGGCGGACGTGCTGCTGCAGTACTGCGGGAGCGGCTACGTGCTGCACCGGTGCGCGCGCCCGGTGCGACCGCTGCTGCTGTGCCCACCGACGCGTTGTCTGCAGGCTGTACAGCATCCGCCGGCTGCGCGAGGCGGCGCGGGCGGCGGGGCTGGAGCGGACGCTGCGCGACGTGGTGGCGGTGCTGCAGGGCGTGGCGGAGGACGTGGAGCCGAGCGTGCGGGCGACGCTGGCCGAGCAGCTGCCGGGGCTCGCCGAGGTGCTGGCGATGGTGCGTGTACGCTTCTGCCCTGCCGCGCATCGCGTGAGAGCGTGGTGCACCGCAGCACTCGGTGCAGCACGTCGTGGACCACGTGTGGCCGCTGCTCAACGCGCTGCTGCTGGACGAGGACGTGTCGGTGCAGCAGGCGGCGCGGCAGGCGATCGTGGCGGTGTGCGGCGAGATGGACGCGACGACGGTCGAGCGCGTGGTGCTGCCGCGCGTGTTGGAGCTGCTGCGCGACCGTGCGGAGGAGGACAACCGCGTCGAGGCGCTCGTGGTGCGTGCTGTTTGGCGCGTGCTCTCGCGCTGACGCGGACGCGCGCGCCACAAAGCTGCTGCGGGAGCTGGCGCTGGCGCACCGTGGGCGATTCGCGCATGTGAGCGTGCTGGACGCGCTCGCGGTGGTGCCGCAGGACCACTCGCTGCGCGTGCGCAAGGCCGCGGTGGAGGTGATCGGCGAGCTGTGCGACCAGGTCGAGCTGGGTGTGTTTGTGTCGCGCGTGGTGCGTGGGGCGTGGTTGTGCACATGCACGCGGCTGGGCTGACGGCGCGCCGTCAGTACCCCGTGTACTGCGAGCTGCTGCGCGACAAGGTGTGGAGCGTGCGCAAGGTGTGCGCGCAGACGAGTGCGGCGATCGCGATGGCCGGTGCGCGTGCGCGTGCTGCGCGCCTGTTCGTGACGTGCACGCGTTGCTGCAGTACCGCTGGCGAAGCGCGCAGACGCTGTCGTGATGATCTTCAGCATGCTCGCGAACGACGCGTCGCGGTGGGTCCGACTGAGCGCGCACGAGTCGCTCGGCCCGCTCATTGCGACGTTTGCGGGGCAGTGCGAGGTCGAGGTGCGCGTACGCGACGGTGCTGTGTGTGTGCGCGTGACGCCTTTTGGGGGGATGCGCAGGTGCCGCCGCAGCTGGTGAGCGCGTTCGTGGCGATGATCTCGCTCGACGCGGACCTGATTGAGTGCTGCGCGTTCAACTTTCCCGGTGCGTGCGCGTGCGTGAGTGCACGCATGTGCAGGGGCTGACGCCGCCGTCGCAGGCGTTGTGCTGACGTGCGGTGTGCCGGCGTGGCCCAAGCTGCGCCCGCACTACTACTACCTGAGCAACCACCTGCAGTGGAAAGTGCGGCGGACGCTCGCGCACTCGATCCATGAGGTCGCCAAGGTGCTCGGGACCGAGCTGACCGACGCGGACCTGCTCAAGGTGTTTCGGCTGTTTGTGGCCGACTTGCCTGAAGTGCGCGTGTGCCGTGTGCGACGTTGGGACGTCGGGACGCTGAAACCGACCGAGCGCAGATCCGTGTGGGCGCGCTGCGGCACCTGGCCGACTTTCTGCGCGTGCTGTCGCCCGAGCACCACGGCGAGTTTGTGGAGGTGTTTGCGCAGCAGCTGGTGCAAGAGTGCGGGCAGGGCGCGGCGTCGAGCCAGCTGCTGCCCGTGCTTGTGCCGTGCGTGGCCGCGGGCTTCGTACGCTGGCGTTGCTCACGTGTGCGCGCAGGCAGGTGAGCGAGCTGTGCACGATCCTCCCGCCGGACGAGGTGGCCGCGCGCCTGGTCCCGCTCTGTCTGCAGCTCGTGCGCGCGTCCTCAGCGGCGCTGCGGGATACGCTTGTGCAGTCGGTGCGGGCCGTAACACGCCGCGGTAACACTGCTGAGCGCGCTCGCTCGGGCGCAGTTTGCGACCGTGTGCGAGGCGCTCAGCACGGCGCACGAGAGGTTTGCGCTGCACGACTTTGTGGCGCGCGTGCTCGAGCTCGGCCGCGACAAGGACTACCGACTGCGGCAGTTGTGCGTGCAGCCCTCTTGAGCGACTGCGTCCTGCTGACGAGCGCTCGCGCGTGTGCCTCTGCAGCTTTCTCAAGCTCGCACCGATACTGTGCGGCTTGCACGGCGTGGCGCACGACGTGCTCGGTCTCGTCCAGCAGCTGGCGCACGACCCCGTGAGCAACGTGCGCCTCGTGGCCGCGTCGACGCTGCGGGTACTGCGGGAACGTTACGGCGAGCACAAGCATGTGCGTCGCTTGCTCCTGGCGCTGCACGTGGCTCATGCGTGCATGCACAGGTGCGCGAGGTTGTCGAGCACGTTCTGCCGCGCCTCGTCGCCGACACGCATCTCGAGGTTCGCCGCGTCGCCTCCCAGTGACGCACACGTGCATAGGACGCATCACCATCCGCTGTACCCGCCGCGGTAGAGGCCGAGCAGGGCCTCGTCACAGACGAGCACGATCATCATCGCTGGTGCCGAGTGCCGTGAGAAGGAGACGCGGCCCACGCACAACGTCCGCACCTGCGCACGCGTCCCACACGACCTGAGCGAGCGTCGACGGGCGCTTGTCGTCGATGCCGTCGACGACCGGGAAGGCGACAAAGAGCGTGAAGCCGTAGATGAGCGACCCGACCGTGAGCGCGAACGTGCGGTCGCGGTAGTGCTTGCGCCGTGCATGTGAGTCGGCGCTCGCACCGCTCACGCCGCACGCACAAAGACGTCGCGCACGGCCTCGATGTCGTGCGTGAAGCTCTCGGCAAAGGCGACGGCGCAGCACAGCGCGGCGAGGGCGGCCGTCCTGGCGGCGACGCCGGCGCGCGGCCAGCGCTGCACAATCTGCCGCCAGGCGATCCCGAGCAAGATAAAGTAGGTCGAAAAGTAGACGACGCTCATCTGCGGCGACGCGTTGAGCTGCTGCTGCGTGCTGTTCTCGCGCACGACGCAACGGGGTAGAGGAACAGCGGCGTGCCGTTGAGGATCCAGCGCGGCGAGACGCGGAAGCGGTCTGCGCGTCCGCGTCTCGCCGTGAGCGCGCTGACGGTGCGAGCGTGGGAGCGACGCAACACTGCATCCCGAGGATCTCGAAGAAGACGTCCGAGCCGGCGTACGCCTGCAGCGCCGTGACGACGAGCACGGCCGCGTGGAAGCGCCAGACGTGGCGCAGGCTGCCGGGGCGCATCGCCGGCGGCAGGGCGTCGCGCGCGACCTCGACCACGGCCGGCACGGCGTACAGCGGCGCGAGCAGGCCGAAGCCGAAGCGCAGGTACGCGGCGTCGTCCCAGTCGCGGTAGACGTGCGTGAGCATCGTGTGCGCGGTCCACGCAATCCACACGGGCGTGTACGCGAGCACCTGGCGCGTGCGCATCACGGGCGCGTGAGGACGCGCGAGACGTGCGAACGCGACGCGCGAGACACACGAGCTGCTCGGTCCAGCGACGCGCCGGGTCCCGGGCCCACATTCTGTGTAGGTCACACTAGATGCATCCGCGGGACCCGCTCGCTGCCTCTCTGGCCGCGGGCGAGCGCCCGGCCAGCTGGGGGCTCAACCTGAACGCGCTGTGGCCGCCGCCCGAGCCGTGCCGCGCGTGGCACGCCGCCTGGGCCACGCGCGTGCGCGATGCGCCGGCGCTCGCGGACGTCGCGTACGTCTACCCGTTCGAGCACCTGCACTGCACCGTCCTCGCCGCGTACAGCTTCCGCGCGCACGCGGCGCAGCCCGGCGGCGGCCTGGATGAGGACGAGCGCGGGCGCATCGCCGCGGCGTGGATGCGCGTGCTGCGACGCGCCCGCGAGCTGCCCGGCTTCCCGGCCGCGCCCTTTGTCGTGCACGCGCAGCCGCCGCGGCTCGAGGCGGCCGCGGCGATCGTGATCTACGACGACCCGTCGGGCGGGGTGGCGGCGGTGCGGGCGTGCGTGCGGCGCGCACTGGATGAGGACGCGGAGCTGCGCGCCGCCCTGCCGCCGGGCGCGTTCAACGTGCCCAACATTGTGCACTCGACTGTCGCGCGCTTCACGGCCGAGGTGCCGGCGGGCGCGGCGGCCGACGCGGTTGAGGCGGCGTTTGCGCGGACGGTCGCGGGGATGGCGCCGGTCACGATCACGCTGGACACGGTGCGCCCCATGCGCGAGGTGCGCGCGCTTGCGCTCTAAACACCCAGCGCCAGCTGCACCTCGTGGTCGAGAACGTGCCGTACATGCACATCGAGCGCGGGCCGGCCACCGAGCTGCTCGTGCTCCCGCTCGACCGGCAGTAGGTGAAGATTGCTGTGAGCCGCTGTGTGCAAGTCGCTGTTCGCACCAAGATTTGCGCAGCAACATTGCCGCCCGGCACTGCCCTGTTGCAGCTGGGCACGGCACTGAACGACTGCACCGACCGCACGCGCTAGCGCCACGCAAACCAGAGCAGACCAACTGAACGGCAATGTATACAATCGATTGCGCACATAAGCATATACAATACAGTGACAGAGTCGGCCCTCTGTCTGCCGGCACGACCATGAGAGCCGTCAAGGTCGTCAAGGCGCTGTTCGACTACGAGGCGCAGACGCCGGAGGAGCTGTCGTTCGAGGTGCGCGTCGGAGGGGCGCGGCAGTGGTCGGCAGCGGGCGCGGCGTGGGGCGCGGCGCGGGATGACGTTTTCGCGCGGCCGGAGTGCGCACGCCAACCCGTCCGCGCCGCCCCAGGTCGACACGCTGCTGCTCGTGCGGCAGCTGGGCGCGGACGGCTGGCACCACGCGCGCACGCTCGACGACGCCCGCGAGGGGCTCGTCCCGTCCAACTACGTCGACGACGTGCGCGATCCCCGTTCGCTGCTCGTCGCCGTGCTGACGCGACGAGGTGCCGCGCCCAGGCCGAGGCCGTGGCGTTGGCGACGGTCGTGTGGGACTACGAGGCGCGCGACGACGAGGAGCTGAGCGTGGCCGAGAGCGCGCGCGTCGAGGTGCTCGACAACAGCGCCGACGACTGGTGGCTCGTGCGCAGCGGCAAGGCGTTTGGCCTCGTGCCCGGTGCGCGCCGCTTGACCGTGACGACGGTCGACGTGCTGACGACACGCCCAGCCAACTACCTGCAAGTCGATGCGCCGCGCCCCGCGGCGGGCGAGGCCGACACGTCCTCGTGGGACGACATTTCGGTGCCCGCGCCGGCCACCGCGAGCGGATCGGTCACGTCGGACCGTGCGTCTCGCTGCAGCCGCACGCGCCGCTCACGCGCCGTCGGCAGCGTCGCGCGACCAGAGCCAGGAAGCGTCGCTCTTCGCGGCGCTCAACAGCGCCCTGCGCGAGCTTGAGCCCGCCGCGCCCGTCAGCACGTTCACGTTGGCGGCCGCGACGGCAGCACCCGCGCCCGCACCGAGCGTCGCGCCCGCGAGCACACCCGCGCTGCCCGTGCGCAGCATCGCGAGCGACCCGGGCCTCGTCGTGGCCGAGTGGCCCGTCAAGCTGCTGGACGCACAGAAGCGCAAGGGCCCCAAGCGCACGCTGCAGGTGTGTGACGTCGTCCGCGAGCACCCCCCCGCCGGCCTCACCGCCCCCTCCCTCCCCGCACGCGCAGCTCACGAGCGAGTGTATCCAACTTGTGACGGAAAAGCGCGACCTGATCGAGCGCTGGCCCCTGCGCTCGATCCGCACGCTTGACGTGCAGAAGATGGACCTCTTCTTCACGTTCATCGACTACGGGCCAATCACGATGCACGTCGGCGAGCGCATGGACGCGCGCGAGGTCTGCGACCGCATAAACAAGGCGCGCAACGGGCTTGTCACCGCGGCCTCGTCCCTCGCCCTCGTCAACAAGGCCGCCGAGCCGCCCTCGCGCCCCTCCAAACCGCCCGCGCGCATCGAGCAGCAGCCGCAGCCGTCCGCGCTTGCAGAGACCGCGCTGCCCACGACGCTCGGCCGCGCGCCGTCTGTGCCGGTCATCTCGCTGCCCGTGACGGGTGTGCACGCATGCGTGTCGCACGCCGTTTGCCGCTGACGGTGGCCGGGCGCAGTGACCGCGCCCAGCGCGTCCGACGGGCCCGCGCCCAGCAGCACGATCCCGGTTAATGTCGTCGGCCACCAGCCAATGGCCAAGAAGAGTGCGCAGCGCGTCGATTGACAACGCAGCTGAACACGGCCCGCGCCGCAGGGTCGGGCTCAATCCCCGAGCAGCAGCTCGCGCAGGTCGGCCGCGTGCTGCACACGTACGCGCCGCAGCACGAGGGCGACCTTGCCGTGCGCGAGGGTGACAACGTGGTCATCGTGAGCGGTCCGTTGTTGCGCGCGCGGCTGTGCCGATGGCGTGACGCGGCGTACGCACGCAGACGCCGACCCAGACTGGTGGCGCGTGCAGCTTGTCGCCAAGGGCCGCCGCGGCGAGGGCATGGTGCCCGCGTCGTACATCGAGCGCCGCGCGCCAGTCATCCGGCCGGGTTTGGGTTCGGCGCCGTCGCTTGCCAAGGTGGCGCTTGCGACGAGCCCGCGTGCGCTTGCTGACTGAAGGGCGCGCAGATCCCTGCGCCGACGACCGTTGACTCGCGCTTCTCCGACACGATGCAGAAGCAGCGCGAGCGCGAGGATGCGGCCCTGGCTGAGGAGGCGCGGCGGCAGGCAGAGGAATCCGAGGCGCAGCGCCGAGCGGCCGAGGAGGAGGCGCACCGCCGTGCGGCCGAGGAGGAGGCGCGACGACGGTTAGTCGAGGCAGAAGAGGCGCGGCGACGGGCAGCCGAGGAGCGGGAGCGTGTCGCCGCCCAGTTGCGCCAGCAGCAGCAGCAGCAGCAGCAGCAGCAGCAGCAGATCAAGCAGCAGGCGGACGCGGCCGGGCTGGCGATGCTCGAGGACATCACGTTGCGCCGCAACAACACGCCGCCGGGCGTGCTGTCTTCGTCGTCGGCCGCAGCTGCTGCCGCACCGCTCGTGCCCGTCACGCCGCTAGAGCTACCGCAGCGTGAGACGCCGACTCCGGCCAAGGACAGCAGCCGCCCGAGCCTGAGCGGGCGCAGCTTCTTCTTCAAGTCCAAGAAGGGTGCGTGCGCCGCCGCTGGGCCCCTCGACGCTGACCACGGGCCGGTTTGGGGGAGGCGTGCAGGTGAGAAGCCCAAAGTGCCCGAGCGCCAGGTGCAGCTGCAGCCGCCGCCGCCGCCGCGCACGGGTACGGGCGCACACGCGCGCGCTGCGTGTGAGCCGTTGACATGCCCGTCTGCACAGACAACATGATCGCGTTCTCGCCCACCGTCCCGTCCGCGACCGTGGGCTCGCCCCTCCCGGCCAGGGCGCAACCGCACCTGCAGCTCGAGCCCGCGCTGCAGCCCACGCCGCCGCGCGCCTTGCCAAGCCGGCCAGAGCTCGCCAGCTCGACTGACAAGCCCGACCCGTCCAAGACGCGCGAGTGGAGCGACCTGCTCGGGCAGTTCAAGGTCGAGGCGCAGTTTCTTGGCATGGACCCGAGCGGCAAGGCCATCTTGCATAAGATGAACGGCATCAAGATCGCCGTCGCCCTCGACAAGCTCAGCCTGGCCGACCAGGAGTTTGTGCGGCAGACGCAGTCCGGTGCGCACTGGCCGCCTCTTGAACGCGCGTCCTCTAGCTGACTGATCGTGCAGCCGGGCATCTCGTGCGCCTGCCGAGCCTGCCGCCGCCGCCGTCCAAGGCCTCATTCGGCTCGGGCGTCAACGCGGCCGCCGACCAGGAGGCGCTGCGACGCATCGACGAGCTCAAGGGCCGCGAGAACTTGCGCAAGATCGACGAGAAGATCGCGCAGCGGCTGCAGAACGAGGAGCAGCGCCTGGCCCACGAGCGCGCCAAGCAGGAGCAGGCCGACGCCGAGTTTGCACGGCGGCTGCAGCAGGAGGAGGACGTGGCGGCCCGCGTACCCGCCCGGTCGCAGTCGCGCTCGCCAGCAGCAGGCACAGAGCCTACACAGCCGCCGCCGAGCTTGCAGACCTCGATCGCCGCCCCGGCCGGGCCGCGATCGAGCAGCGGGTCCGTGCCGCCGTCGCCGTCGGGGCGACCGGTGACGCTCGAGCCGCCTGTGACGCCGAGCGGGGCACGGGCCGGCCGCCGCTCGTCGTTTGTCGGCTCGAGCTCGCCGCAAGACGCTGCTGCGGCCGCCGCTGCCTCTGCCGCCGTTGCTGTAGCTGCCTCTACCGCCTCGACGGCTGCAACCGCTCCATTCCGTGCCGACTGGGCCGCGTTCGACTCGACCGCTGCGCAACCGTACGCTGCGCGGCCACCGACCGCCGCAGCACCGCCCGCCGCTGCCGCTGCCTTTCCGCCGGTGCAGTCCTTCGGGCCGGCTGCGGCCCCGACCGTGCGCGCCGACTGGCAGCAGGCGACGCCGAGCAATCCGTTCGGCTTCGTGGACGTGTCCACAATCGTCACACCCACCGTGCCGCCGCCGTCCAGCAGCCTCCTGACGCCGCTGGTCGACGCCGCCGGCAACCCGCGCTCGCGCTCGCGCACATACGACAACCCGCGGGCGTTCGCACCGCCGGGCGCCCTGCCGCCGCTCTACCAGCAGGCGCCGGTCTTCGCGCCTGCGATGCCGATGATGCCGGCCAGCCGATCGACGGAGAACTTGCGCTACGTCACGCCCGTGCCGCTGCAGCCCGCACGGCACGACCCGAGCGACCCCTACGCCGCGTTCAAGAACCTGGACGCCCTGGTCGAGCCGTCGCTGTTTGACCAGCAGCGCCTCTGGCAGCAACAGCAGCTGCAGCAACAGCAACAACAACAACAGCAACAACAGCTGCAGGCCAACCCGTGGGACGCCTTCGGCTCGAGCAGCGCACGGCCGTGAGCGACAGTGAGGCAACTACCAAGCTGAGTGACCCGGGCCGGTATGTTAACCAAATTCGACGCTCGAGCGCGCAAGTATGGCGGGCGGCCACGTGGTCGCCGTGATGGGGGCGCAGGCGCGTCGTGTTCCCTGCTGCGGCCTCGTCTGTTGCGCCTGGCACTGACGGCGGGACGGCGGGCGCGCAGTGGGGCGACGAGGGCAAGGGCAAGCTCGTCGACGTGCTCGCGCAGACGGCAGACGTGGTGGCCCGGTGCCAGGTGCAGGCGCCGCAGTGCAACGCGCCGCCCGTTACAGACGACTGAGGCGGGTGCACCTAGGGCGGCAACAACGCGGGCCACACGATCGTGCTCAACGGCGTCATGTACGACTTCCACATGGTCCCGAGCGGCCTCGTCAACCCGGCGTGCCAGGTGCTCATCGGCAACGGCGTCGTCGTGCACGTCCCGGCCCTGTTCCAGGAGCTCGACAAGCTCAAGGGCAAGGGCGTGGCGTGGGAGGGCCGCACGTTCGTGTCGGACCGCGCGCACATCGTCACCGACTTTTTGCAAAAGGTCGACGGGCTGGAGGAGGGCGAGCGTGGCAGCTCGAGGTGCGCGCCGCGTCTCATCGCGAAGCGCGCCATAATCGCGCCGCCCTACATGGCAGCATCGGCACCACGCGCAAGGGCATCGGACCAACCTACAGCCTCAAGGCGACGCGCACGGGCCTGCGCATCCACGACCTGTTCAACTTCGAGTCGTTTGCGCAGCGCTTCCGCGCCAACCTCGACGTCATGAAGAAGCGCTTCGGCAACTTTGAGCACGACGGCGAGGCCGAGCTCGCGACGCTCAGAGTGCGCGGCACGCGGCCGCCGACGCGCTCGCACGGGCGGCTCAAGCGCCGCGCCAGACGCTCGCCGAGCGCCTGCGGCCGATGGTCGTCGACTCGGTCGTCTTCATGCACGAGGCGATCAAGGTCCGCGTGCGCTCGCTCGCCGGCCGCGCTTGCTCACCGCGTATGTGCAGGCCAAGAAGCACGTGCTGGTCGAGGGCGCCAACGCAGTCATGCTCGACCTCGATTTTGGCTCATACCCGTACGTGACCTCGTCGTCGGCCGCCGTCGGCGGCGCGTGCACGGGCCTCGGCATCCCGCCGCACGTCATTGGCGATGTCTACGGCGTCGTCAAGGCGTACACGACGCGCGTGGGCGAGGGTCCCTTCCCCACCGAGCAGCTGAACGTGCGCTGTGCGTCTGTCGCTGGCCGCCCGCCCTGACCAAGCGCAGGCCATCGGCGAGCATCTGCAAAAGGTCGGCCACGAGGTCGGCGTGACTACCGGCCGCAAGCGCCGCTGTGGCTGGCTCGACGCCGTCGTGCTCAAGTACTCCACCATGATCAACGGCTACACGGGGTTCGCCTGCGAGCACGCGGTCGTCTGGTGCTCACCAACCGCGCAGGATCAACCTGACCAAGCTGGATGTGCTCGACGACCTGGAAGAGCTCAAGATCGGCGTGGCGTACAAGGTCGACGGCCAGGAGCTGCGATCCATGCCTGGTGTGCGGCCCGCTGCGGCGTTCAGCGCTCGCCTGACGCCTGTGCGCGGCTTTTCAGCCGATCTGGGCGTGCTGGCGCGCGTCGAGGTCGTGTACGAGACGCTGCCGGGCTGGAAGACCGACATCAGCGCGGCGCGCCAGCTGGGCGACCTGCCGGCCAACGCGCGTGCGTACGTGCTGCGCGTGCAGGAGCTGGTGGGCGTGCCGATCAAGTGGGTGGGCGTGGGCGCGGCGCGCGACGCGATGATCAGCCTGTGAGCGCCGTGGCGGGTCGTGTGTTGTTGGGGTGCCGCGGCGAGGCAGCGCCGAAAGCAAAGTCATTGCAGTTCTACGTCCATGCAGCTGCTTGCCTGGGTGCGCACAGCGGGCTGATCGACCAGATCAGGCCGCTTACCGAAGCGCGCGCACGGACAGGGCGCCAACGCGCAGGGACAGCAGGGCCACGGCGACACGGCCGACCGCGCCCGGCCGACGCCAGTGCTGCTGCCGTCGGGCCTGCGCGGGCCGATCGCGCGCATCGCGGGCGGCGGCGGCCTCACGGTGCTGATCGACGGCGCCGGTGCGGCGTGGCTCGCGGGCGACGCGTACGGCGCGCTGCCGGCTGCCTCCGCCGACGTGCTGCGCCGCGTTGAGGGGCGTTGGACCGACGTGGCGTGCGGCTGGGCCCACGCACTGCTCCTTGCGGCCGACGGCGCCGTCGCGGCCCTCGGCGCCAACGCGCACGGGCAGCTCGGCGTCGACGGCGCTGACGGCACGGCAACGCCGCGGCACGTCCCGATCGACGCGCGCGTCGTGCAGCTCGCAGCCGGCGTGCGGCACTCGCTCGCCCTCGCTGACGACGGCAGCGTGCTCGTCTGGGGCGCGGCGCGGCACGGCCGGCTTGGGCTCGGGCTCGGCCCTGGCGCGAGCGGCGTCGTCGCGCGGCCTACGGCGCTCACGTGGACCGCGCGCGACCCCGTGCGGCGCATCGCGGCCGGCGAGCGCATCTCGCTGCTGCTGCTGCGCCGCGCCGGCGCCGTCGTCGTGCTCGGCGACGCGCGCGACAACGACGCCGCCGTCTGCCTCGAGCTCGCCGCGCCGCCGCTCGACGCGATCGCGTGCGGCTGGGCGTTCTGCGCCGGGCGCGACGCTGCCGACCGCGCCCTTGTCACCTGGGGCAGCGACGCATACGGCCAGCTGGGCGCGCGGCTGGGCGACGCGGCCGTGCCGAACAAGGTACCGCTGCCGGGTGCCGTGCGCGACGTCGCGTGCGGCTCGCAGCACGTCCTCGCGCTCATGGACGGTGCGTCGCCTGCTCCAACGTTCGTGCGTGCTCTGCTCTGACGGCGCGTGCGCAGACGGGCGCGTGCTTGCCTGGGGCTGGAATGAGCACAGCATGGTCAGCGCCGACATCGACGCGACCGTCGTCAACACGCCCGTCGCTGTGCCGCTGCCCGCGCCCGCCGTGCTGGTCGCGTGCGGCTACGGCTACTCCATGGTCGTCTGCGACGGCTGAGCAGCTGGGGCACGCACACGAAAGAAGCATGTATCACTTGTCCTCGGCCGGCGGCTCGGCGTCAAAGCCCTGCTGCGCCACAAACGCCCGGAAGCGCGGGCCGTACTTTTCCGGCGGCACAACCGAGATCTGCGAGCCGTCGTAGATGATCGACTTGACCTGTGCGCGCGCGTGTGCGCGTGATGAGCGAGTGCGTACAGGCGCGGCGTGGGCGAGGCGCACCAGGTGCTCGCCCAGCTTGAAGGCCTCGTACGAGATCAGCGTGTCGATCAAGCCCACGAACAAGATCTCCTGCATCGTGCGTCCGTCACAGACGCGGCAGCCGCCAGGCGGCGCACGCACCTCGCCGCGCACGATCGACCCGTCTGCGTCCGTGCTGCGTGCGCAGCAGCTGTTTCAGCACGCGCAAGCCAGCGCAGCAAAAAGCCGCACCGCTCCGAGAGCATCCCGCCGTCGTCCTGCTGAAACAGCGAGCGGCCCGACGGCAGCTCCGTGTCGCTCATGTTTGAGTAGACCGCGCGCGCGTCGCTCGATGGCTTCCGGCGCCGCGTGAAGACGCGCGAGATTGACATGCGGCCGTCGAAGCGGCCTGCACGGCGCGCACGCGTCAGCAGCGCAGCGAACGGGCGACGCGTGCGCACCAAACGTGCGCGCGGGCGCCGTGGCCACGACGGCCGGCACGATCGGCGGCGTCGCGACGGCGGGCAAGGACGGCGCGCCGCCGACGACATTGATTGGGATGGACGTGCTCGGCGGGTTCTTGTTCTTGTGCACGCCCAGCAAGAGGCTGTAGTCGATGATGCCGTTGGCCTGCGGCACGCCGGACGCATTGCCGTCAACGGTGGCACAGCACAATGGCATGGCGCAAACCTCGAGAAACTTGGAGTCGGCGCAGATCTGGCGCAGCAGCGGCTCGCGCAGCTCGCTGCGCACGTTGATCTTGCGGCCTGCGGTCGCTCGCTGTGTCACTGGCGAGCACCGCAGCCTCGAGCACACACCCTTCTTGATAAAGTCCAGGTCCTTGAACACGAGCGACGTGTTGTTCAGATTCTCGTCGCCCACGGTGCGGCCGAGGGTCGAGCCCTGCGAGCCGCGTCGGCCGCATGCCAAGGATGCGTACGTGTGCGTGTTGTTGCGCACCTTGATGTCGTACCGCTCGCTGATCGACAGGGCCGCGTTGAAGACGTTGGCCATGACCTGCGCACGGCCCGTGCATGAGGCGAGCCAGCTGCGCACGCCACCCGTCCGTTCGCACCACAAAGCGCCGCACGGTGTCGTCTAGGTGGATGCGGTACAGGCCGTAGATGCGCGTGATGAGCGTGTTCGGCTGCTCTTGCATGTGCTGCGATCGTGTCGCGTGCGCATGTCAGGGCACGGCTTGGCTCGGCGGTGCAGCTGCGGTACGCGCCTTCAGCAGGTTTGGCAAGATCGCAACGAGCGTGCGCCGCTCGCTCTGCGAGATCGTCTTGACGAGATAGCGGTTGTCGGCCGAGAAGTAGAAGAAGCTCCCTGCGTCGCGCGCTCTGTGAGCGTGACGCGCAACGAGCTGGCCCCCCCCCCCCCCCCTGGCGCGACGCACCGCTCTTGCCCTCGGACACGAGCTCCGACAGGCCCGTCAGGTCGCCCATCAACAGGCTGCCCAGGATCTGCTGCACGCCGAGCGACGACGTGAAGCTCTGGTCGCTTACGCCGCACGCCTTGCGGATCTCGCGGAAGACCTGCGCCCGCGCCAAGCCACGTCAACGCCGCGCCAGCACACGGTGTCGCGCACGCACGTCCGGCGCAGTGCTCTCGATCTCCACGTGGTGGTTGTCCGACGGCAGCTGCAGCGTCACTGTCTTGGTAAAGTCATCTACGGACGCGCGGTCAGTAGCTCATCAGCGGCCGGCGTCACACGCACCCGCCAAGAACTCGCGCTGCAGCGGCAGGCCCAGGTTCTCGGTGGCGATCTGCGTGCGTGTGCGCGTTTGGCCGCGTGCTGCCGGGTGTGACGCGTGCGCGCACCTGGATGCCGATCATCACGCTGAGCATAAAGTCCCACTTGGCCTGGCCCATGAACACCTTCTTGCCGATCTGCCGCACGCCGTCGACGGGCCCGTTGTCTGTGCGCACGCGCTCAGACGATGCTTGCGCGGCAGGCATTAGGGGGCGCACAGGTCATGCCAAGGTACTTGATGAACTGCGGGTTGGAGATGCAGCCGTTGTAGTACTCCTCGGCCGAGATCTGCTCGTCCTTGTTGAGGTCCTGCAGCGCGCGCGTATGCTCAGCACGTGCGCACGCCAGACGTTCGCGGCCGCGCGCACCCACAGCTCCCAGAGCGCGTCGATGTACGCCGTGACCTGCGATCGCGCCTGTCAGCGGCGGCAGTGCGCGGCGCGGCGTGAGCACTTCGGGCGCGCGCAGCTGGAACGACGTCAGCAGGCGGAAGAACGTCGTGATCATGGTCACGAGCTCGACCTGGCGCGACAAGTCAGCCGCCCGTCGCTCTCGCCGGCGCCCGCCGCGCCTTGGTGATGATGCCGTTCTTGTCGAGGTCGATGACGCGGAAGCCAAACTCGAGCTTGTCCTTGATCGTGCCGAAGAACTGGATCATCATGAACTCGACAAACTCGTCCAGGCTGATGTCGCCGTTGCCGTCGCGGTCGATCGCCTTGACGATACGCGCCGTCAACAACAGCACGGACGAGGGCGACGGCGCGCACGTCAAACAAGAAGCTGCTCAGCTGCGGATTGGACGTGCCGAGCATCCCGAGCGACTTGCCGAACTCGGCGCGGCTCAGCACGCCGTCCGCGACGACATCGAGGCTCTGGAAGATCGCCGCTGCCTGATCGCGATCGGTCAGCATCGCCGCGTCCCCATTGCAGCCGCGCGCACCTGCCCGACCGCATCGGCCGCCCGGTCGCCCCAGCGCTCGCGCACGCGCGCCGTCTGCGCCTCGGTCGTCAGGGTGTGGCTCACCGACGCGCCCATTCCACTTCTCGAATCTTCCAGACCGCTCCTATATCGCCTGCACCCAACCCGCTACCTCGCAAAGCACAGCCGCGTGTAGGCATGTCGCTGATGCTGCTTCGTCTGCGCGACTCGTGGACGCGCCGGCTCGCCGAGTGGCGCGGCGCGGCGTCGCGCGCGGACGCGGACGGGCCGGAAGGTGCGCGGCGCTGTACGCGCGGATCGATGCGATCGGTCGCTGAGGCGATGCGGGCGCCAGGCCGGCGCGTGCCGCTCGAGCGCGACGCGGCGATGATCGCGGCAGCGCAGTTTGCGTCGAACCGCGTGCAGACGGCGCGGTACAACCCGGTCGACTTTGTGCCGAAGCAGCTCGTGGCGCAGTTCAGCAAGATCGCCAACGTCTACTTCCTGCTCATCGGCGCGCTGCAGCAGATCCCGGGCCTGTCGCCCACGGGCCAGTACACGACCATCGCCCCGCTCGTCGTCTTTGTCGCGCTCGGCATGGCGCGCGAGGCGTACGACGACGTGCTGCGCCACCGCCAGGACAGCGCCGAGAACAACTTGCCGGCGACGGTCTGGCGCGACAACGTGCGCGATCGCGGGTGCCGTCGCCGCGCGTGGCGCCTGACCCGCACAACAGCGATGGCAGCACGTGCGCTGGCGCGATCTTGTCGTCGGCGACCTCGTCACCGTCACGGACGGCCAGGGCCTGCCGGCCGACGTCGTCGTGCTGCACACGAGCCTCGACAACGGCGCGTGCTACGTGGAGACGTCGTCGCTCGACGGCGAGGTGCGCGCGCGGCTGGGTCCTTGTGCACGTGCTCACGCACGCGCCGCGCGCAGTCCAACCTGAAGGAGCGCTGCGCGCTCAAGGCGACGCAGGAGCGCTTCATCGCACCACACGCGGTCGCTGGCGAGATCCGCGCCGAGCGGCCGAGCGCGAGCCTATACACGTTTGACGGCGCCGTGACAGTCGACGGGCGCGAGCTGCCGCTGGCGGCGCAGCAGCTGCTCCTGCGCGGGTCGCGACTGATGCACACGCGCGAAATCCTCGGTAGACGCCGCACCGCTGCATGCACCCGCGACCGCTGACTGGCCCGCGCCGCACACAGGCGTGGTCGTGTACACGGGCGAGGAGACGAAAGTGCGCATGAACGCCACGCCGGCCCCGACCAAGCAGGCGACGATGGAGCGCATTACAAACTGGCTCGTCGCGAGCATGTTTGGGCTTCTCGTCGCGCTCGCGCTGCTCTTCACCGGCCTGAGCTGGGCACGCCGCGCTCTCGTGCTGCCCCACGCCTTCTCATGCTGGCGCGCGCCCACAGGCCTGGCACGCGCAGTACCGCGCGGCGATGTGGTACATCGGCGACGCCATGAGCGCCTTCAACCCGGTGGGAGCGTTTGGTGAGGCACGCCTGCGTCCGCCGCCCCTGGTTCCTCACGCGCGACCCGGCCGGCAGGCACGTTCCTGATCCTGTACAACACGCTCATTCCGATCTCGCTCTACGTCACGCTCGAGATCGTCAAGCTCGTCCAGGCGTCACTCATCGGTGCGGCGGGCTTGGCGCTGCTGCGTTAGCCACGCTCACCCGTGCACGCAGGCAGCGACGTGCAGATGTATCACGCTGAGAGCGACACCCCGGCGCAGGCGCGGTGCGGCGCTGTCGTGTCGCCTGCGACGCACACACACTGAGCCAGGCGACGCGCGCAGCACAAGCTCGGTCAACGAGGAGCTCGGGCAGGTCGCGTACGTCTTCTCGGACAAGACGGGCACGCTCACCGACAACATCATGATCTTCCGCAAGCTGAGCGTCGGCGGCACGGCGTACGCGCACGTCGATGACGGCGAGCCGCCAGCGTGCGTGCGGCGCGGCGTGCACTCGTGCTGCTGACGCCTCGCTTATCGCATCGCGGGCGTGAGTGGTCCCACGACGCGCGAGCTGCTCCGCTTGCGTCGCGTGCGCGCCTTGTGCCGCACTCACTCGTACGCGCAATCGACTGAGCGACGGGCGCAGGAGGGCGACGCGGCAGCACAGCGCGCGGCCAACCAGATGCTCACGGCCGTCGCCCTTTGCCACACGATTGTTCCCGCGCACACCGACGGCACAGTCGTGTACCAGGGCTCGTCGCCTGACGAGGTCGCGCTCGTCGTCGGCGCGGCCGAGCTCGGCTTCCGCGTTGTCGGCCGACGCTCGGACGTCATCGTGATTGAGGTGCGCCCGCTGCCTTGCTGCGCGTGTGCGGGCCGGCGCTGAGCGCGCGCGCGCAGGTCGACGGCGTCACGGCCGAGTTCCACGTACTGCACGTGCTCGAGTTTACGTCCGACCGCAAACGCATGTCGGTCATCGTTCGGTGCATCTCTACGCCACCCAGCGTAGGCACTGATCAGGCTTGCAGCTCGCCCGAGGGCTGCGTCGTGCTGCTGTGCAAGGGTGCGGACCAGGTCATCCTCGAGCGCGTGCGGCAGGACGCCGGCAGCGAGGTGTGCCGGTACTGCAGCCCGGCGTCAATGATCAGCTTGCTCACTTGCGCTGGCAGGCGCTGCTGGTGAAGACGCGTCTTCACATCGACCAGTTTGCACGCGAGGGTTTGCGCACGCTCGTCTACGCCATGTCGGAGCTCTCGCCTGAGCAGTACGAGCGCTGGCATGCGGTGCGGCTGCCCTCCGTGCGGCCGCTGTCCGCGCCTCATCGTGCGCCGCGCGCGTCAGGTGTATCACGACGCGTCCGTTGCGATTGTCGGCAGGCAGGACAAGCTCGACAAGGCGGCCGAGATGATCGAAGCGGACCTGGTGCTGCTGGGCACGACGGCGATCGAGGACAGGCTGCAGGTGCGTGTGCGCACGCAGGCCGTGCGCAAGCTGATGCTCGGCGCCAGGCTGGCGTGCCCGAGACGATCCGGTGCCTGACGACGGCCGGCATCCGCGTGTGGGTGCTCACGGGCGACAAGCTCGAGACGGCCGTGAACGTGGGTTACGCCGCCGACCTGATACACGCCGACTCGAACGTGCGCCTGCCGTCCTGCCTGTGGCGCGGCTCAGCATTGCGCGCAGCTGTTTGTAATCAGCAGCGCGCGTGAGTCGGTCCACGGACAACTCGAGCGCGCGTTCAGCTTCATGGCCGAGACGGATCTGCGGCGGCATTCGGTCATGGTCGTCGACGGCGCGACGCTGCACGAGATTCTGGCTGCGCCGTCTCTGCGGCAGGAGGTGCGCGCCCACCAAATGGCGCTCGCAGCTGGCTCACTGTGTGCAGTTCCTCGCGATCTCGGCGCACACCGCCAGCGTCGTGTGCTGCCGCGTCTCGCCGATGCAGAAGGCCGACGTCGTGCGCGCCGTGCGGTACGGTGGTCGCGCTGTCTCGCACACGCACCGCCTGACGCGCAGCAGCGAGCGCTGGGGCGCGATCACGCTCGCGATCGGCGACGGCGCAAACGACATCAGCATGATCCAGGCGGCGCACGTCGGCGTGGGCATCACGGGCAAGGTGCACCGGGCGCACACGCGCGACCCGATGGCGAGTTTGACAAGCGGGCGCGGGCGCAGGAGGGCCTCCAGGCGGCGCGCTCGTCCGACTACACAATCGCGCAGTTCCGCTTCCTGCAGCGCCTACTGCTCGTGCACGGTGGCGCGCCTCGCTCGGCGGGCAGGCGGCCGCTGACGCGGCGTGGCAGGGCACTGGTCGTACGTGCGCGTGGCGCGCTTCCTGCTCGGCTCGTTCTACAAGTGCATGGCGCTGTACATGACCCAGGCGACGTTCCAGGGTGCGGGCAGCGGTGCGACCAGCCAGCGCGTACTCATGCGCACTGTCGGTGGCAGGCTTCACCGGCTTCAGCGGCACGTCCATGTACGAGCAGTGGACGCTCGCGTCGTACAACGTGCTGTTTGCGGTCCTGCCCGTGATCTTTGTCGGCGCGCTCGAGAAGGACGTGGACGAGCGCACACTGCTGGCCGTGCCGCAGCTGTACGGCATCGGGCGCGCGTCGCAGCTGTACAACTACCGTGGTGCGCCCGCATTGCGTTGCTGCGGGTGGGCTCGGCTGAGACGCGCACAGTGTTCTGGTTGACGATGGCCCAGGGCGTGCTGCACGCGCTCGTGTGCGCGCTGTCCATCTTTGCGATGTTTGGACTTGTCGGGGTGCGTGCGCATGGCTCGTGCTCGTGAGTGCCGCGGCTGAGCGCATCGTGCAGGCGCGCTCGTTTGGCCACGACGACGGCATGTACCTGATGGGCGAGGTCGTGTACACGTGCATCGTCTTTGTCGTCACGCTCAAGGTGTGCGCTCCTACTGCACGCACGTCTTGTGGTGCCGACCCTGTCTGCGTGCGGTGCAGATCGGGCATCTTGAGGCGCACAACCAGACGTGGGCCAACTGGATCGTCAACATGGGCTCGCTCGCGGTGTGGTTCCTGTTTATGCTTGTCTACTCGAGCACGCCCGGGCTGAGCTTCATCCTGCACGGCGTGTTTCGGCGGGTGCGGCCGGCGTCGCCGCCTGCGCGTGCACTGACGGGGCTCGCACTCGGCAGCTGTTCCGCGACTGCCCAGCGTACCTGCCGACGGTGCTCGTCGTCGTCGTGGGCGCGCTGCTGCTCGACCGCGCACTGCAGGCGGCGCGCGCCCTCGTCTGGCCGGACGACGTGCAGATCGTGCGCGAACTCGAGAAGGTGCGTGTGCGGCGCGGACGCGGTTGGTGGGCGCCTGCGGCTGACGCAACATGGCCAGCGCGGACGCGTGCAGGACGCTGCTGCTGCGTTAAGCGCCGCTGACACGGCTGCGAGCATCTTCGAGCTGGGCGATCTGACGTGAACGAGCATGCAGCGTCGCTTGCGTACGCGTGGCACATGACACAAAGGAAAGCAAGTGATACTACTGGCTGATTACACGGCGACCATCTCCATCTCGCCGGTGACGTGCGCCCTAGACGAGGACCCGAGCACGTTGTTCTCGCTCGAGTTGCGCGCGAGCACGGCCACGGGCGACGCGCCGCGGACGATCTCAGCGGCGGCCTCGGCGGCGTCGTCCACGCTGAGGTACATGCTCTTGGCGTCGATCTCCTCCATCAGGCCGGTGTCAATCAGGACGTCCTTGACATTGGAGCGGATGTAGGCAAAGAGCGGGGTGATGCCGCGTGCGCGCAGCTTGCGCGTGACCTGCAGCAGCGTCTCGGCGCCGAAGACGTCGACGTGGTGGATAGCCGAGCCGTCGAGGATAAACACCTTGGGCGCGACCTCGGGCGCGTCGGGCGCGAGCTCGCCCTCGGTCTTCTCCAGCTCGGCCCGAGCGGTGGTGCGGCGCACGACCTTGTCCATGAAGTAGTCCTTGTTGAGGAAGACGAGGCTGTGGTCGAAGCGCATGATGAGGACCTGGGCGCGCGTGCGCGTGCGTGAGTGAGCCGCGCGATGCTGGTGCGTGTGGCAGGGCGCGCGATGCGCACGTTCGGGTCGGCCTTGGCCTGCGGGAAGCGCTTGATGTTGAGCAGCTTGACCTTGCCATCGGGGCCGACGGCCTTGCCCAGGTAGGCGATGTAGGGGAACATGTGCTGGAAGATGAGCACGACGAACGAGAAGCCGACGCCGATGGCCATGCCGTTCTCGGTGCCGCCGGCGATGACGCCGATGAACGTGAACCACCAGATGAGGAAGTCCATCGTGCTCGAGTGGTAGTACTTGACCATCGTCTCAAAGTCGATCAGGCGGTAGACGGCCGCGATGATCGTCGCGGCGAGGACCGACTTGGGGATGTAGTAGTAGACCGGCGTGAGGAAGAGTAGCGAGATGATGACCGAGACGACGCTCACGAGCGTGTACAGAATCGTCTTGGCGTTCTGCAGCTCGGCCTCGGCGGTGCTGCGCGCGCGGGCAAGCGAGCGAGCAGGCGTGTGAGCCGCGCGGGTGCGGCAAACGGCGAGCCGGCGGCTGCCCGCACCGCGAGAACGAGCCCGTGACCGGGAAGGCCTGGAAGAACGAGCCGACAAAGTTGGCCGCGCCGAGGGCGATAAACTCCTGGTTGCCGCGGATCTTGTGCCCGTGCTTCTCGCCGATCTTGACCGCGAGCGAGTACGACTCCATGTAGCCGATGAAGGTGATGATGAACGAGGGCGCGATGAGGGCGATGGCGTCGGCCGAGCTGACGTAGGGCACATTGAACTTGGGCAGGCCCGGGGGCATCTTGCCTGTTACGGGCCAGTTGGGAAAGCCGTTGTTGTAGTGGATGATCGTCCAGGCGATGAACGTCATGACGACGATGATGATGAACGCGATGGGCACGGCGGGGAACTTTTTGCGGCAGACGATGATGATCACGATCGAGGCAAAGCCCATGACGAACGGCAGCCACTGGGTCTTGTTGAGGTTCTGGCACACGCTGATGACGACGGCCCAGATGTAGCTGCTGTTGAGCACGGAGAACTGGTGCGCGGCGCGGCGGGAGCGTGAGCCGTGCGACGAGCGGCACGCGCGAGGCGCACGGCGACGTACGCCAAAGAGCGAGCCGAGCTGCGTCGAGCCGATGGTGAAAGCAGACGCCGTGACAAACGCGGCGATGAAGGCCGGGCTGAGCAGGCGCAGGAGGAAGCCGATGTTGAGCACGCCAAAGCCGATCTGTGCCGGCGACCTGGGTCAGACGAACGGCGCACGGGCGGGCGGGCGCGCGAGCAGGACGCACGTTCCAGATGCCGACGAGCATGGTGAGGAAGATGGCGCAGGCGATGTAGCGCTCGGGCTCGTCGTCGTACGAGACGAGCTCGTGCAGGGCGTTGTTGACGAGGAGCGAGCTGGTGTGGTGCGGGGTTCAGCACTGCCTCACGTGCGCGCAGGCGGCCACGCACACGACGGCGACCGGCCCGACGTTGATGTGGTGCGACGTGCCGAAGATCATGTACATCGACATGGGCACGAAGGACGAGTAGAGGCCGTAGACGGGCGGGAGGCCGGCGACGGTCGAGTACGAGAGCACCTGGGGGATGAGCAGGGTGGAGATGGCGAGGCCTGCGATGACGTCGCCCAGCATGTTCTCGCGCCACTTGGCCGGGTAGGCGCGGACAGTGTCGATGATGGGGAAGCAGCTCTTGACGTAGCGCAGGACGCGCGGGGGCGTGGGTAGGGCGAAGGCGACGAGGGCGAGCCAGTGCTTGAGGAACCACTGCCACCAGCGCTGCTGCACGGTCAGGTGCTTGGTGTCCTCGCGGTACTGGCGGATCCGGCCCGCGCGCGTGATCTCGACCAGCGGCTCGGCCTCCTCGCTGGACCCGCGGCCGTCGTCGTCGCGCTCGTCGTCGTCGTCGTCGCGCTGCACCGTGATGAGCTCGTCCGCGGCGGGGTTGTCGCTGGCGGGCAGCATGGTGCTGCGGGTGTGCTGCGCGTGCGCGCGCCGCCGCGTGCGTGAGCAGGGGTATGGCGTGTGCGCAGAGTGAAAGCGGTGCTCCAGCACGTGTCACGAGGCGCGTGCACGTGACCACGCTGTCAGGGTTCGATGACGCCACGCCATGCTGTCATGCGCCGCTCTGCCGCGTGGCCACGATCATCCGCGCGCAACTCAGACCTCTGCCGCTGCGCAGACTCGCCATCGGGCCACGCCGGGCCGCACCACGCCGCAGATGTCGGCGCTGCCGCGCACGCGCTTGCTCTCGTTCAAGGAGGCATTTGACGGGTGCGCCGCGCCGAGCCAGCTGCCTCATGCGCCCGCTCACACACGCAACGCACGCGGCAGCGCGGCGCTAAGGATACTGCACTCGCGGCCGTACCTCATCTTCAGCACCGTGCTCGCGCTCGTCAGCCTCGCGTCGCTCGTGTGGTCGTTCGTGTCGCCGTGGTGCGCGCCGTGCGGGTGCTCGCACTCCGCGTGCCGGAGCTTAGTGTGCGGCGCCAGCCCGGGCCTCGCGTACATTGTGCTCGAGGTGCTCATCAACTTGCTCGTGCTCAGCGAGGTCGTCGTGCGGCTGTACGTGCTCGGGCGCGAGGTGCGGTGCGGGCGGCCTCGCGGGTGGCCCTGAGACGTGCGGGCGCGTGGGCGCGCGCAGAACATTTGGGCGTCGTTCTCGGGCCTGGTCGACGTGAGCGCGATCGTCGTCTGCGCCGTGTCGCTCGGCGTGCTGTTCATGGGCTGCAGCCGGCTCGAGAAGTTTAGCGACGTCGTGCTGCTCGTGCTGCGCAACGTGCTCCAGGTCGCGCGCATCTACCTCATGATCACCAAGTGCGCGCGCAGGCCGGACTGTGCGCGACGCGGGGACGCTGACCGCGTGCGTGCGTGCATGCGACAGGAGCCGTGAGACCATCAACCGCATGGACGCGCGTGTCGACTTCACGTCGCTTATGCGCTCCGGCACGGCCGCGCGCCTGAACGACGACGACGACGACGACGACGACGACGACGACGTTGTCGACATGGACGAGGCCGGCGGCCGGTGAATCTGCCGGGCAGCGCGTTGCACACACTGTGGATAGGCAGCACGCGCGCGCAGCAGCGGGGAGACACACACAAAAAGCCAAAGAATGCTTATGCACCGCGTGGCTTTGTCTATGCGGAGGCAAGCACGAGCGACGAGACTGAGCGCGCGGTGGGCATGAGCGGCGAGTCGCTGTCGGCCAGGGGCAGGGCGTTGATTGGCCGCGGCGGGAAGACGAGCGCCGGGCGCGCAGGCAGCGGCTTGTTGGTGGCCGTGGACGGCGTCGACTCGGACTTGGCCGCGACGATCGCCTCGAGCACGCCCTCCTTGCGCCGCAGGGCTATCGTGCGCTGCTCGAGCTTCTGCACCTCGCGCCGCTCGACCTGGAGGTACTGCCTCCGCTGGGCGAGCTTGGCGTTCTTCTTCTGCAGGGCCTTGGCGTCGAGCTTGCCCTCCTTGTGCTGGTTGTGGTTCCAGCGCTGCTCGGCTGACGGGGCAGGGGCACGGCGCGTCAGCAGGCGGGCAGGTACGGCACCGGCGCGGGCAGCGCACCGCGGTCGAGCTTGCGCTGGATCTTCCAGTGCGCCTCCTGCACGGCCAGGTGCTGCGGCGTTTGCGTCATGAAGTCCTCAATCGTCGGGTCGGCGCCGTGGTGCAGTAGCTCGCGCACAATCTCGTAGTGCCCGCGGAAGGCGGCGCGGTCTGGGCGGGCACAGTGGCAGGTGAGGACGCGACGGGGCGAATGTAAGCGGCTTGGACGCACGCAGCGCGGTCTGGCCCATGCGGTCGCGCAGGTTGGGCTCGGCGCCGAACACGAGCAGCAACTTGACGCAGGCGAGCCACCCCTCGCGCGCGGCGTGCATGAGCGGCGTCCATCCTGCGGGGTCGTTCATACTGGCTCAGTCGGCGCGTTTCACTTTGGGGGTGGCTAGGCGCACCGTACGACAGGCACTGCAAGTTGGGCGAGCAGCCGTACTCGAGGCACGCCTTGAGCACGTTGATGCTGCCGCGACGCGAGGCCTGGCCAAAGGGGGGGGAGCGGCGCCGCATCAGCCGGCCGCCGTCATCAGCCCGCGAACGGCAAGGCCCACCTCGACTAGCGAGCTGTTGGCCGACTGCAGCAGCTCGGCGCGCTGCGCGGCGACGGCGGCAGCGCCCGCGTGCGGCATGGTTGCGGACGTGCGCGGCTGCGCAGCGGGCTCGACGGGCGCGACAGGCGCGGCGGGCTCGGGCGCAGCAGCGGCGGCCTTGAAGTCAGCCTCGGTCTCCTCGCTGATGCGCGACGGCGCCGACGGCGAGCGGCTGAGCGTCGAGGGCGCGGACGAGGCCGACGAGGCGAGCGACGTGGGCGCGAGCGACGTGGCCGAGGGCTGGCGCGCCGTGAAGAGCGGCATTTTTTTTTTTTTTGGGAGGGGTGCAGCTGAACTGGCGGCAGCGGCGGCGAGAAGAGAAAAGTGCCCTTTGTTTGTTGTGTTCCACACAGCTGAAACCGACCAATCGGCGCAAACCGGGTGACGTCAGACGCCCGATCATCGTTGCCGCCGATTGTCTCAGACTGGCATCGTCTCACACGATCACTGCGTGGACGCGCTCGGCCACAGACGCCAGCGGCACGCGCTCCTGCCGCGTCGTGTCGCGGTCGCGAAGCGTGACCATGCCGTCGTCGTGCGTCTGCGCGTCGACCGTGACGCAGACCGGCGTCCCGATCTCGTCATGCCGCGCGTAGCGCTTGCCGATGCTCCCGCTCACGTCCACGCGCGCCTCGAGGTCGCGCTGGCGCAGCTGCCGCGCCAGCTCCTGGCACAGCCCCGCCGCGCGCTCGTCGCTCGCGCGCAGCGGTAGCACGGCCGCCTTAACCGGCGCCAGCCGCGGGTGCAGCCGCAGCAGCACGCGCGTCTCGGCCGCGCCCGCCGCCGACGTCTTGGCCTCCTCCGAGTACGCGTCCAGCAGGACCGCGAGCAGGCCCCGGTTGAGCCCCGCCGCCGGCTCGATCGCGTGCGGCACCACGCGCGTCACGCCGTTGCCCGCCAGCGTCGCCATTGACGTCCGCAGCGCCTGCCCGTGCGCCTGCAGGTCGTAGTCGCCCCGGTGCGCCACGCCCTCGAGCTCGCCCCAGCCCCACGGGTACAGGTACTCGATGTCGGTGCAGGCGCGCGAGTAGTGCGCGAGCTGGTCGCGCGGGTGGTCGACCAGGCGCAGGTGCGTCGCGCCGCGGTTGACGAGCACGCCGCGCCACCAGCGCATGCGCTCCTCGCGCCAGTACTCGAACGTCTCGGCCGACGCTCCGGGCTCGCAAAAGTACTGCATCTCCATCTGCTCAAACTCGG
The DNA here is from genome assembly GCA_943704415.1 of Parvularia atlantis. NCBI lineage: Eukaryota > Rotosphaerida > Parvularia > Parvularia atlantis. The sequence continues at coordinate 16,804 of CALSCO010000081.1, read as the reverse complement.
CCGTGCGGAAGATGAAGTGCTCCGTCGTGATCTCGTTGCGGAACGACTTGCCGACCTGCGCCCCGTGCTCAGTGCACGCAAGGGTGGGGAGGCCCGGACACGCGCGCGCACCTGCGCCACGCCAAACGGCAGCTTGGGCCCCATCGTCTGCACGACGTTGTAGTACTGCGTAAACGCGCCCTGCGCCGTCTCGGGCCGGAGGTACACTGTGTGCCGCGCGAGCGTGTTGCGCGCGTGCGTCACGGCCTGCTCGCGCGTGAGCGACGGGCCGGCCTGCAGCAGCGCGTCGACGACGTCCTCGAGCGGGTCAATCGGCCCGAGCGTGGTCGAGAACATGAGGTTGAACTGGCGCGGCGGCGTGAGGAAGGGCGAGTTGCTCGTCGGGGCGACGTAGCCCGCGTACGGCACGGCCACCGGCGGCGCCTCGGGTGTGTCGCCCTGCAGCACGAGCGTGTCCGGGCGCAGCTCGAGCACGCGCAAAACGATGGTACTGCCCTCGCACGCGACGCGCGCGCCCCGCGCCAGCTGCTTGCCCACGAGCAGCGCCCACAGGTCGGCCTCGGTCGGGCCGGGCGCGCGGATGACGAGGCGCCCGTCGTCGCCCAGGCGCACGGGCGGGGCCTTGTCGGCGCGGAAGCGCTCGCGCGAGAGGCGGCAGTCGACGAGCGGGTCGGAGAAGTTGGTGAGGTGGCCCGACGTCTGGAGGACTTCGCGGGGCGTGAGCACGGCCGTGTCGAGCGCGAAGACGTCGCCGCGGCGGGTGACGGTGTCGCGCCACCAGAGCGCGGCGAGGTTGCGCTTGAGGGCGGCGCCGAGCGGCCCGTAGTCGTAGCATCCGCGCAGCCCGCCGCGGTAGAGCTCAGCCGTTTGGAAGACGAAGCCGCGGCGCTTGCACAGGTTCGTGACCTTTGCGAGCAGGTCCATTTCGTGCGAGTGTGGATGTCGCGGTCGATGTCGCGGCCGATGTCGCACGGCGGCAGAAGCAGTCGTTCACTCGCACGGCGGCACTCGCACGGCAGAGGCAGTCGTTCACTCGCACGGCGGCACTCGCACGGCAGAGGCAGTCGAAGCAGTCGCACGGCAGAGGCAGTCGCTCGCTCTCGACGATCAACAGCAGATATGTACGTGACAATTACACCTCGCTCGTCAGTTGCGATGAAGGCCATCGTGAAGCAGGTCCTCTCGGGAGACACGGTCGTGCTGCGCGGGCGCGCGCCGGCCGCGGGCGGCCCCCCGCCCGAGCGCACGCTGTCGCTGGCGTACGTGAGTGCGCCGCGCCTGGGCCGCAAGGACGAGAAGGGCGAGGTAAGCGATCACGACACAGACGGAGAAAAAGGCTGACGCGCAACACGCACCAGCCCTTCGCCTGGGAGAGCCGCGAGCACCTGCGCAAGCTCGTCGTCGGCAAGGAGGTCTCGTTCCGCGTCGTCTACGCCAACAAGACCGGCCGCGAGTACGGCCAGGTGCTGCTTGGCGACGCCGACGTCACGCGCGTGCTGCTCGCCGCCGGCCTCGTGCGCCTCCGCGACGACCGCAAGTGCGCCGTGGCCCTTCCTGACGCGCTGAACCTGGCTGATGGGGAGGCGGCACGCGCCAGGGACGCGACTGAGGAGCTCGTCCAGGCCGATGCCGAGGCGCGCACCGCCGGCGCCGGCCTGCACGGCGCAACGGTCGCGCAGCAGGTGGCGGCCGCCCGTCAGCACGCACGTTGCGCCATCGCCTGACGGTGGCGCGCCGCAGCCTGTGCCCGAGATCAAGCAAACGTTCGAGGACGACCCACGCGCGTTTCTCGACGCACACAAGGGCAAGGCGATCAGCGGTGCGCCCCTTCTGTCCCTCGTCCTTGCTCACCGTCCGCCAAAAGGCATCGTCGAGCGCGTGCGCGACGGCTCGACGCTACAGATTCTGCTCCTGCCCGTGTTCCAAACCGTGACTGTGCTGCTCTCGGGCATCAAGTGCCCCGCGTACCGCAAGGCGCGCGTTCCCGGCCACCGGCGCCAGCTCAACTGACTGCGCGCGCAGGACGTGCCGGACCAGCCCGACCTGATCGAGCCGTTTGGTGGCGAGGCGCGCTTCTTCACCGAGACGCGCCTGCTGCAACAGGACGTCAAGGTCACGCTCGAGGGTGCGCGCGCGCGTCCGGGCGCCCGACCCGCCCCTGAGCTCCGCGGCTCACGCAGGGCTCAACAACAAGAACTTTGTCGGCACGGTGCTGCACCCGAACGGCAACATCGCCGAGGCGCTCGTCAAGGAGGGGCTGGCCAAGGTCGTTGACTGGAGCATCGCGCTCGTCACTGGCGGGCCGAAGAACTTGGTGCGTCCGCTGCACCCACGCACGCTCTTGCCGTGACGCTCACGGCTCGCTCGCAGCGCGAAGCCGAAAAGGCCGCCAAGCAGCGCCAGGTGCGCATCTGGAAGGACTACAAGCCCAAGGCCGACGGCGACGCCAAGCCGAGCGCCTTCACCGGCAAGGTGCGCGCTGCGCCCACGCACGTCCACTCAGGCGCTGAACGCGAGCGTGCGCGCCCAGGTCGTCAAGATCCTCAACGGCGAGTCGCTCGTGGTGAACAGCAACGGCGTCGAGCACAAGCTGCAACTCGCCTCGGTCCGCCAGCCGCGCCAGAAGGAGCCCGCCGAGGCGCCGTACCAGGCCGAGGCCAAGGAGTTCCTGCGCTCGCGCCTGATCGGCCGCAAGGTGCGCCGCTCGCACGTCCTGCGGCGTGCATGCCGCTCATGTGCTGCACGCCGCCAGGTGCACGTGCAGGTCGACTACATCAAGCCGGCCGAGGAGGGCTACGAGGAGCGCACGTGCGCGACGATCAAGCTGGACGACGTCAACATGAACGAGGTGCGCGGCGTATGCGCCGAGTGTGCCGGACGCCCGCTGAGAGGCCGTGCCGCGGCAGGCGCTGGTGAGCAAGGGCCTCGCGTCGGTGCTGCGCCACCGCCAGGACGACGAGAACCGCGCGAGCAACTACGACCAGGCGCGCGCCGCGGCGCACGCAAGCGTTTCTTGCCGGTCTGACGGCGGCCGGCGCGCGCAGCTGCTCATTGCCGAGGACCGCGCGCTCAAGGGCAGGAAGGGCTTCCACAGCGGCAAGCCGGCCGAGGTCGCACGCATCTCGGACGCGTCCGAGAGCCTCGCCAAGGCGAAGCAGTTCCTAAACTCGTTCAAGCGGCAGGTGCGTCACGCGCCCGCTCGCCTGCTCCGTGCGCACACAGGGTCTGATGCGGGAGCAGGGGCGTACGGCGGCCATCATCGAGTACGTGTTCAACGGCGCGCGCTTCAAGCTGCTGCTGCCGCGCGACAATGTCAAGCTGCTGTTTGTGCTCAGCGGCGTGCGCGTCGGCCGCATCGGCAAGACGCCCGACGAGCCCTCGGAGCCGTTCGGCCAGGAGGCGTTCGCGTACGTGAACGAGCATACGCTGCAGCACGACGTGCGTCACGGCCGTCGTTGTGTTGCGCGCACGCTTGACGGACGTGACCGCAGGTCGAGATTGAGGTGGAAAACGTGGACAAGAACGGCGGCTTTATCGGCTCCATGTTCCTGCGCTCGGGCGAGAACGTGGCCGTGCACCTGCTCGAGAACGGCCTGGCTACGCGTGCGTGCTGCGCCTGCGCCCTGCTGCGGCGTGCGTTCCTCACGCTTGGCGCGCGCGCTCAGTGCACAAGTCCTCCGCCGAGGCCTCGCTCCAGGTCAACAACCTGTTTGCGGCCGAGACGCGCGCCAAGGCCACGAAGAAGAACGTGCGCCGCTGCCTGCGCGCACGGCTACGCACGTGTGTGCTGACCGGCTCACCGCTGCCCCGGCGCAGATCTGGCTCACGTACGACGAGGAGGCGGAGCGCGCGGCGCAGGAGGCCGCTAAGGCCGCGGCCGCGCTCGAGCGCAAGGACGCGCCGGTCGAGAAGGTGACCGTGCTGCCGACCGAGATCCTCGCCGGCAACCGCTTCTACGCGCAGACCGTGGGCGAGGGTGCGTCTGTTGCCCGCGTACGCGCCCGCTTACGCTCGCGATGCAGGCGCGCGTCAGCTCGAGAAGCTCATGGCCGAGTTTGCGCGGCACCACAGCTCGCCGAGCGCGGGTGCGGCCGCCACGAGCTTTGTGCCCAAGAAGGTGTGCTGTGCGCCCCCGGGGGGGGGGGGGGGGGGGGGGCACAGTCAGCCGCCCGGCCCCCTCAAACGCCTGCACGCGCGCCGCACCGCAGACGCGTCGGCCGGGAGGCCCACGGTGGACAGCTTGTCTATGACGCCGCGGATGTCGTTCTGGGGCGAGCGCTCGTACCGCAGCGCGTAGAGCAGCGCCACGCGGAGCTTGTCGTGCTTGTCGATCTTCGGGTTGGCCAGGATCTGGTACACGGCCTGCGCAGCGCTGTCAGCCGGCCGACGCGGCAGACCGCACACGGCGCGCCACCTTGATGTGGTCGTTATGGTTCTCGGTCGCCGACAGGTCCTGCTCGAGCTCCGACACCTCGAGCAGCAGGTTGCTATCGACGCGGTGCGACAACTCGGCAACCAACGACACGTGCTTGGTCACGTTGCCCGACAGCTGCGTCCGGGCGTGCGCATGAGGCGGCCGCAGCGGCGCGAAAACGCTGGCGCACCTGGCGGAATTGCGGGTAGTCGGTCACGAAGCGCTTGATGTCCTCGAGCGACTCGATCTTGGCGGTGATCGAGCTCTGCTTCTTGTACTCGTCCACGTAGGCTTGGCACGCGCCGCGCGTCTCAGCGCCCAGCACGCTCACGGCCGCATGTGCGCGCGCACCCTTGATGTTGGCACCGAGGTCGCCAAAGTTGAGATACATGTTCTTGACGTAGAACGGGTCCTGCAGGAGCGACAGCACGATCTGCTTGTCGCCCGTGTCCTGTGCGCGCGGGTGCGGGCACGGCGTCAGCGCGTCTGCGTGCGCGGCAGAAAGGGCCGTATGCCGGCACCTTCTTGTCGTCCTTGGGCTCGGTCTCCTTGGAGCGCGTCTCAAACACGGCGCTGTCGACGAGGTTGTTGTGGATCGTCAGCAGCTCGTGGATCATGGCCTGAGGGGGGTGCGGTCAGTTGCGCGCTTGCTTGGCGCAGCGCGGCTGCTGCACCTGGTATGTCCACTGGTTGAGCAGCGGCGTCACCGGGTCGTTCTTGCGGTCGAGCACGAGCAGCAGCGGCGGCGAGTCGGGCACGCGAAAGTCAAACAGCGAGCTCTCCTGCTGCATCAGGTACTGGGCGGCGGCGTCAGCCCGCGCGGGCATCGTAGCAGCGAGCCATTGCGCATCGCACCTGCACTTCCAGCGCCACCTTGCGCGCGCTGTCCGAGTTGGCCTCGTAGCGGATCACTGGCTTCTTCTTGAGCGCGAGCATGACCGACGCGATGCCTGGGGCGGCCACGCGCGGTCACGGCCACGATCGCCCGAGCGGCACGGCGCGGCACGGCACGCGCACCCTCGACGGTGCGGTCCTTGAACGAGCCGGGCATGGCGCCGCGCACGGCCAGGCTGGGGATGTTGAGCGTGAACGAGTCGCGGTTGAGCGTGTAGTAGTCGCCGAAGAACTCCTGCACCTCGCTCACGACCGCGTGCGTGTCGCTCTCGGCCAGCTTCTCGAGCGAGACGACGCCGACGATGTTGCTGAAGTCTGGCGTAGATATGCGCGCGTCCGGTCAGCGCGTCACGCCCGCACGCCACACGCCCGTCCGCGCGCGCACAGATGTAGTAGTTCTTGTACTTGGGGTCCCGCAGCTCGTCCTTGAGCATCTCGACGCTCTCGTGCGTCGGGCGGACTGTGCCTGCGTCAGCGGAGTGGACGCGCCTGCGCGCCCTCCGCACCAAACACGAGCGCGTTCATGTGCCCCATGCGCGCGCGCCCGGGCTTCCCGAGCTTCTCGACGAGGAAGACCTCCTTCTGGATGATCTCGGTCTGGGAGAAGACGAGGCTGAGCATCGTCACCTGCGCCGCGGGCGTTCAACGAGCGGTTGCTGGCTGCGCGCGCCACCGCCGCACCGTCTCCGGGTCCAGCAGCATGACCTTCATCCCGGGCACGTCCGCGAGCATGCGCGAGACGTAGTCGCGGTACGCCTTGACAACGTCCATCCCGCGAGCCGAAGCCACGCTCTGCGCGCGTGGCGTGGCGGCGCAGGTTCAGCGACCGGCCCGCAGCCACACCTGCGCGAATGGCAGCCAGCGGTGCAACACAGCAAAGTTCGGATCGGCAACGATGGCCGCTACGTCGGCGGCTGCGCCCGGCGCCGACGCGCTCAACAGGCTGCTGGGCGAGCTGCGCAGCAAGAGCGACGACGTGCGCGCGCGCGCGGCCAAGTACCTGCGGGCGCACGTGCGTACTGCTGCTGCTGCTGCTGCTGTTACTGGCAGAACGGCTCCTGACGACGCGTTTGCACTCCCCCCCCCCCCCCCCCCCGAACAACACGCAGGTCTCGCTCGTGTCGCGCGAGCTGTCGGGCGAGAACTTCACAAAGTTCATCAACGACGTCAACCGGCGCATCTTCGAGCTGGTCAACAGCAACGACTACCACGAGAAGCTCGGCGGCATCCTCGCGATCGGTGCGCTCAGCCCCGGCCGCCACACGCTCGTGGCTGACCCGGCCGCGCGCCGCCAACAGACGAGCTCATCGACATTGACGGCGAGGACAACACGACCAAGATCACGCGCTTCGCCAACTACCTGCGCATTGTCCTCCCCGGCGTCGACCCGCAGGTCTCGGCGCTCGCGGCCAAGGCGCTCGGTGCGCACGTCGCCGTGGTCGGCTGCGCGCCCGCCTCACCGCCGACTGCTCGTAGGCCGCCTCGCCATGGCCGGCGGCACGCTCACGCCCGACTTTGTCGAGTTTGAAATCAAGCGCTCGCTCGAGTGGCTCCAGGGCGACCGCAACGACGCGCGCCGCCACGCCGCCGTGCTCGTGCTCAAGGAGCTCGCGGTCAACGCGCCCATCCTGTTCTACCCGTACGTGCCCCAGTTCTTCGACAACATCTGGGGCGCCCTGCGCGACACCAAGGTGCGTGCGCGGCGTGTGCGCGCGTGCCTGCTCAGCCCGCCGTCAGGTCAATATCCGCGAGGGCGCGGCCGACGCTGTCCGCGCGTGCCTGCAGCTCATCTTCCAGCGCGACAGCACGCTGCGCCAGCAGTGGTACCAGAAGCTATACGACGAGGCGCAGAAGGGTGCGTGCCGCCGCGTGCGACCGCTCGAGCACTAAGGGACCCGCGCGCGCGCGCGCAGGCTTCAAGCTCAACACGACCGAGAGCATCCACGGCTCGCTGCTCATGACCCGCGAGCTGCTGCAGCACACAGGCGGCATGAACGGGGTGCGCGCGCGCGTGCCTCGCCGTGCCCTCCCGTGGCGGCAGCCGCTCAGAAAAGTCGCGCGCCGCCAGTTCCTCCAGAGCCGCTACACGAGCATCTGCGACGTCATCCTCAAGAACAAGGACCACCGCGACTCGCTCGTGAAAAAGTCGGTCATCTCGCTCATGCCGCTCCTGGCCACCTTCAACCCGGACACGTTCGCGCACCAGTACCTGTCGACGTGCATGGTGCACCTGCTCGGCCAGCTCAAGAAGGACAAGGAGCGCTCGGGCGGTGCGCCTGCACGGCTGCATCGCCGCCCGCTCGCTCATGCGCTTGCCGCACACACACGCACGCGCAGCCTTCCTCGCCATCGGCGAGGTCGCGATCGCCGTCAAGGCCAACATCAATCAGTACCTTGACGCGATTCTGCAAAACATCAAGGACAACCTCGCGCCCAAGAGGTGGCCACCGAGCGCGCGCGCTCGCTCACCGTGGGCTGAGCTCGCCGCACGCCTCGCACACGCAGCCGCAAGAGCGGCGTGGTCACGGACTCGTCCGTGTTCCAGTGCATCTCGATGCTCGCGCGCGCCGTCGGCCAGGCGCTCACCAAGCACATGCACCAGCTGCTCGAGCAGATGTTTGCCACGGGCCTGTCGGAGCCGCTGACGATTGCCCTCGTCGACCTCGCCGTGCACATCCCGCCGCTGCTGCCGTCCATCCAGGGTGCGCCGGTCGCCCCCTCGCGCGCGTGCAAACCTTGCTGATGCCGCTGCCGGCCCGCAGAGAAGCTCCTCGACATGCTCGCCATGACGCTCAGCGGGCAGCCCTACCGCTACCCCGGCGCGCCCGTGCCCGACGCGCACTCGAGCAGCACCAGCGCGCAGAGCGCCATGCTCGACGGCTCGAAGGACGTCGACATGATGACCCTCGCGCTGCGCACGCTCGGCAGCTTTGACTTCACGGGCGCGTTGCTCCGCCGCGTGCCGTTTGGCCGGTATGCTCACACGCGCGCGCGCGCGCGTACGCGCCGCAGGCCACTCGCTGCACGAGTTTGTGCGCGAGTCGGTCGTGCTCTACCTCGAGGACGACCATGTCGAGGTGCGCAAGGCCGCGGCGCAGACGTGCTGCTCCCTGCTGGTCAAGTGCGTCGCGCCTTTGTGCTGGCTGCGAGTGTATGTTGCTGACCGCCTTGCGCTGTGGACAGGGACAACGTCAGCTCGCGTGGTCCGCTCAGCCGGACCACGCAGATCGTGGGCGACGTGCTCGAGAAGCTGCTGATCGTGGGCATCACCGACCCGGGTGCGTGCGCGGGCGGCACGGGCTGTGCGGGATGCGCGGCTGACAACGCGCGACACCGGGCAGAGCCGACCATCCGCCAGGCCGTGCTGTCGTCGCTGGACAAGCGCTTCGACCACTACCTCGCCCAGGCCGAGAACATCCGCACGCTGTTTATCGCGCTCAACGACGAAGTGCGCACGCGCGGCACGGTGCCCTACCCCACGGCTCACTCGCTGCCTCGGGCAGGTCTTTGCCATGCGCGACCTCTCGATCGGCATCATCGGCCGCCTCACCGTGCACAACCCGGCCTACGTCATGCCGAGCCTGCGCAAGACGCTGATCCAGCTGCTGACTGAGCTCGAGTACTCCAACGTCAGGTGCGGCGCGCGGCACTGAGGCAGCCCCGGGAAGCGGCGGCTTACCGTCCCTGTAGCCGGAGCAAGGAGGAAAGCGCGCAGATGCTCGGCAACCTCATGAGCGCGGCCAAGCGCCTGATCAAGCCCTACGCCGCGCCGATCCTCAAGGGTGCGCTCGAAGCTGGCCGCATCGAATGGCTCACGCGTCGCGCGCCACGGCAGTGCTGCTATCCAAGCTGCGCGACCCGAGCCCCGGCGTGTCGGCGCGCGTGCTGGCGGCCCTGGGCGAGCTGTCGCAGGTGGCCGGCGAGGACATGACACAGTACCTGGACCAGCTGCTGCCGCTGATCATCGAGATGCTGCAGGTGCGTGTGGCGCGTGCTTGTGCGACCGGCCACTGCTCACCGCGTGGCGCGCAGGACCAAAGCTCGGCCGTGAAGCGCGAGGCCGCGCTCGGCACGCTCGGCAAGCTCGTGACGGCCACCGGGTGCGCGCGACGCTGCACGCTGCAGCGACTCAGTGCAAGGGCTGACGCGCCGCGCGGCAGCTACGTGATCGAGCCGTACAAGCGCTACCCGCAGCTGCTCAACCTGCTCATCAACTTCCTCAAGACCGAGCAGCAGATGTCGCTGCGGCGTGAGGCGATGAAGGTGCTTGGCATTCTCGGCGCGCTCGACCCGTACCGCCAGCGGGTGCGTGCCGCTGCCCGATGCCGCGCGGCTGCAGCTTAGCCGCGCGGCTGGTGGCGCGCGCGCAGATGGGCCAGATGGAGACGTCGGCGGCCAAGGGCGCTTTCACAGACACGCAGGCGTCGCAAGACGCCGCGACCGAGCAGCTGCTGATGAACATGTCGCCGTCGCACGAGGACTACTACCCGACGGTGGTCATAAACGCGCTAATGAAGATCCTGCGCGACCCATCGCTGTCGCTGCACCACACGTCGGTCATCCAGGTGCGCTATGCCGCGCTGCACCAGCAGCTGCGCCCCGCTGCTCATTGCCGGCGCCCGCCCCGCAGGCCGTCATGCTCATCTTCAAGACGCTCGGGCTCAAGTGCGTGCCGTTCCTGCCGCAGGCATGCGCAAGGTCGATCGCGCGTCTGCGGCCTTGTGCTCACGGGCCGGCGCCGCAGATCATGCAGCCGTACCTAAGCATGATGCACACGTGCCCGACCGGCATGGTCGAGTTCCACTTCAACAACCTCGCGCAGCTCGTGTCGATTGTTCGCCCGCACATCCGCAACTACCTCGACGACATCTTCGGCCTGATCAAGGAGTACTGGACGCTGTCGACGAGCATCCAGGTGCGCCGCGCGGGCGACGCGAGCACCCTCACCGCTGACGCACCTCGCCCAGGTCACGAGCGTGTCGCTCATCACGGCCATCGCGGTCTCGCTCGACGGCGAGTTCAAGATCTACCTGCCGTCGCTGCTGCCGCTGATGCTGCAGGTCTTCGAGAGCGACACGGACCGCGAGCACAAGCAGCCGACGAAGGAGGTGCGCGCTGCGCACGGCACGGCACGGCACGGCACGGCATGGCACGGCTGTTGACGCCGCCCGCGCCGCGCACAGGTGCTCACCGCTTTCAAGCGCTTCGGCTCAACGCTGGAAGAGTACTTGCACCTAGTCATCCCCGTGATCGTGCGGTACCTCGAGCGGCCGGACGTGCCGGTGCCGCTGCGCAAGGTGCGTGCGCGGGTGAGGCGTGTGCGTGGTGCGCTTGCTCAGACGGAGCGGCGCCCACAGACCGCAATTCAGACGGTCGGGCAGCTCTGCCGCAAGATCAACTTCTCCGACTACGCATCGCGCATCATCCATCCGCTCACGCGCGTGATCTCGTCGTCGCAGACGGCGGTGCGTGCGATTTCGCTGCTGGCGCGGCAGCGTGACACGACGCTCGCGCGGTAGGTCGAGCTGCGCCCGGTCGCGATGGACACGCTGGCCGCGCTCGTGTACCAGCTCGGGCCGGACTACATCACCTTTGTGCCGATGGTCAACAAGGCACGCGCGCACTTGTGCCGCTGCAGCGCCGTCGCTGACTGGGCATGCTTGCGCATAGGTGCTGATAAAGAACCGCATCATCCACCCGCGCTACGACATGCTCGTGCAGAAGCTGATCAAGAACGAGCCGATGCCGCAGGAGCTCACGTTTGACGCCGAGGACAGGTGCGTGCGCGACTTGCCGAAACCCTGCCTTGCTCACGCGCGGCGCGTCGCAGCCTGAACGAGGCCGGGCCCGAGGACTCGGCGCCCGCCGAGACCACGGCCATCAAGAAGCTGCCCGTGAACCAGCCCAAGCTCAAGAAGGCGTGGGAGGCGTCGCAGCGCTCAACCAAGGACGACTGGCTCGAGTGGATCCGCCGCTTCTCGGTCGAGCTGCTGAAGGAGTCGCCCTCGCACGCGCTCCGCGCCTGCGCCACGCTCGCGGCCGTGTACTACCCGCTTGCACGCGAGCTGTTCAACGCGGCCTTTGTCTCGTGCTGGACCGAGCTGTACGACCAGTTCCAGGTGCGGCAGGCTGTCGTGCGTCGCTCTGCTGCGGCGGAGTTGACCCGGCGCGCCCAGGACGAGCTAGTCAAGTCGCTCGAGACGGCGCTCACGTCGCAGCAGGTCCCGCCCGAGATCCTGCAGACGCTGCTCAACCTGGCGGAGGTGCGGCGCGCGGGCGCATGCGTTCGGGCTTCGCTCACCCGCGCGGCACGCAGTTCATGGAGCACGACGACAAGCCGCTGCCGATCCCCATCCGCACGCTGGGCGCGTACAGCACCAAGTGCCACGCGTACGCGAAGGCGCTGCACTACAAGGAGGTGGGCGCGCGTGCGCCGGTCGTGTGCGATGACTGACGCGGGGAGCGCCCGCCCGCAGGTCGAGTTCCACTCGAGCATGTCGACACAGGTGATCGAGGCGCTCATCTCGATCAACAACCAGCTGCAGCAGCCCGATGCGGCCATGGGCATCCTCAAGGTGCCGCGCGGCCGGCACACGCCTGCGGCCGCGTGCACTTACACACACGCACGACACACGCAGTTTGCCCAGCAGCACCACAACGTCGAGCTGAAGGAGAGCTGGTACGAGAAGCTGCACCGGTGGGAGGACGCGCTGTCGGCGTACGAGGGCAAGCAGAAGGAGGACCCGATGAACTTTGACGTGACGCTCGGCCGGTGCGACGGGGCCCGTGACGCGACTGGCGGCGCCGTGCTCACCCTGCCGTGCAGCATGCGCTGTCTGCAAGCCCTCGGCGACTTTGAGCGCTTATCGCAGCTGACGCAGGAAAAGTGGCAGAACGCGACGGTGCGCGCCCGCCGCCAGTCGCGCCTGCTCTTTTGACGCGCGTCGCCGCCAGGACGACGTGCGCAAGCAGATCGCCCCGATGGGTGCCGCTGCGGCGTGGGGCCTGTGGTGCGGGCCGGGAGCATGCCGCGGCGTTGAGCGCCTGCCTCTCAGACACGGCGGCTGTCGCGCAGGCAGTGGGAGCTGATGGACGACTACATCGCCGCGATGAACGAAAACTCGCCCGACGGCGCCTTCTTCCGGTGCGCGACCCGCCTGCGCAGCGCGGCGCGGCTGATGTGCTCTCGGTGTCTTTCGCAGCGCGATCCTTGCACTGCATCGCAACCAATACCTCACGTCGCAGACGTTCATCGACAAGACGCGCGACCTGCTCGACGCGGAGCTGACAGCGCTGATGAACGAGAGCTACAACCGCTCGTTCAAGTGCGTGGGCAGGGACCGCTGCGTCGGGCGCTGACGCGTGCTTCGCAGCGTCGTCGTGCGCGTGCAGATGCTCGCCGAGCTCGAGGAGATCATCCAGTACAAGCAGCTGCACGACCAGCCCGAGGCGCAGACGTTCATCCGCACGACGTGGAACAAGCGGTGCGGGGGGCGGCGAGGCCGCGTGTCGTGTGTGCGCGCGCTCACGCGGGACAACGCAGGCTCAAGGGCACGCAGCGCAATGTCGACGTGTGGCAGCGCATTCTCAAGGTGCACTCGCTCGTCGTGTCGTCGCAGGAGGACACGGAGATGTGGATCAAGGTGGCGGCGCGCGCGCATCGCATGGGCGCCTGCTCACGGCGTCTGCGCGCGCAGTTTGCCAACCTGTGCCGCAAGTCGGGCCGCTTCAACTTGTGCCACAAGACGCTCGTGTCGCTCTACGGCTCAGACCCGGAGGAGACACAGGACGCGGTGCGGAGCGCGCCGTGTGCGTGGCTTGCGGTGCGGCTGACGATGCGCGCCGCAGAGCGTCGCCTTCCGCTTCCCGCGTGTGACATACTCGTACCTCAAGTACTACTGGTCATCGGGCCACCAGGTCGAGGCGTTCCGGCGCCTGAGCGCGTTCACGGCGCGGCTGAGCGAGCAGGAGGCGCGTTGTCGTCGCTTGGGTGGGCAGCTCTGCTGACATCTTTGGGGACTGCAGGAGTCGCGCGCGACGCACGCCGAGTTGCTCGCGCGGTGCCACCTCAAGCTGGGCCAGTGGTACACGTCGCTCGACGACAAGCTGACGCAGGTGCGCGCGACAGCGTGCCCACGCGCGGGTGCTGATGCCGCGCGCGCAGGACCGCATCCCACAGATGCTCGAGTACTTTGCCGCGGCGACGCGGTTCGACCGGCAGTGGCACGTCGCGCTTGCCATGCCGCGGGGTGGCTGTCTCTTGACGCGTCGCTGTGCAGGTACAAGGCGTGGCACTCGTGGGCGCTCGCCAATTTTGAGGTCATCTCGCACTACGAGATGAAGGGCGAGAACACATCCAAGGCACACGCCGCGTGCACGCCCCACGCGCTGTGCTGACGCTCGTTTGCTCGTTCGCTCGCCGCCGCCGCCGCCGCCGCTGCCGCGCGTAGACGCTGTTCACGAGCCACGTCGTGCCGGCCATGCAGGGCTTCTTCCGCTCGGTGGCGCTCTCCAGCGGCAACTCGCTGCAGGACACGCTGCGTCTGCTGACGCTGTGGTTCAAGTGCGCGCGGCGGTGCATGGCGTGCGGTGCGACAGGGTGCTGACGCGCGGGCGCGCAGGTACGGCTACCAGCAGGACGTGCACAACGCGATCAGCGACGGCCTCGCTAGCGTCTCGATTGACACGTGGCTGCAGGTCATCCCGCAGCTGATCGCGCGCATTCACGCGCCGTCGTCCAACGTGCGCCGCCTCATCCACCAGCTGCTGTCGGACGTGGGCAAGCAACATCCGCAGGTCGCGGCCCGGCAGGCGACAATGGCCGAGCACGCGCTCACGCAGACGCCGCGCACGCACAGGCCCTCATCTACCCGCTCACAGTCGCGTCCAAGTCGCAGTCGGTCGCGCGCAAGAACGCGGCCAACTCGATCCTCGACCGCATGCGGCAGCACTCGGCCGCGCTCGTCGAACAAGTGTGGCGCGCGTGTGCCGGCCGACGTTCGCTGCGGGCTGATCAGGCGCGACACAGGCGATCCTCGTGAGCCAGGAGCTGATCCGCGTGGCCATCCTCTGGCACGAGATCTGGCACGAGGGTGCGGCCCCACCCAGCCACGTGCTCGACCGCACGTGGCTCACATGCGCGTGGCCCAGGCCTCGAGGAGGCGTCGCGCCAGTACTTTGGTGACCACAACATCGAGGGCATGCTCGCGACGCTCGAGCCGCTGCACGCGATGATGGAGCGGGTGCGTCTGGCCGCGCACGAGCGCTGCAGCTGACGCCGCGCGCACGCACGCATTTACAGGGCCCCCAGACGCTGCGCGAGATCTCGTTCAACCAGGCATTTGGCCACGAGCTGCAGGAGGCCCACGAGTGGTGCAAGAAGTACCGGCGGAGCGGCAACGTGAACGACTTGAACCAGGCGTGGGACCTGTACTACATCGTGCGCGCGCTCACGCCACGTCACGCGCACGGGCTGAGCACGTGCGGTGTGCGCGGCAGGTCTTCCGCAAGATCAACAAGCAGCTGCCGCAGCTCACGACGCTCGAGTTCCAGTACGTCTCGCCCAAGCTGCTGGTGGCGCGCGACCTTGACCTGGCCGTGCCGGGTGCGCCTCTCCTCTTGGTCAAGCTGCGGGCCGCTGACGGAGGCCGTGCGGCACGCAGGCACGTACAAGAGCGGCGAGCCGATCGTGCGCATCAGCTCGTTTGTGCCGACGTTGAGCGTCATCTCGTCCAAGCAGCGCCCGCGCAAGCTCACGATCATGGGCTCTGACGGCAGCGAGTACCAGTACCTGCTCAAGGGCCACGAGGACCTGCGCCAGGCACGTCCCGCGCGCGCGCATGACAGACGCTTGCGCTGACTCGGCCCGCACAGGACGAGCGCGTGATGCAGCTGTTTGGGCTCGTCAACACGCTCCTCGGCGCCGACATGGAGACGTTTAGGCGACACCTTTCGATCCACCGCTACCCGGTCATCCCGCTCTCGCCCAACTCGGGCCTGATCGGCTGGGTGCCGCACTGCGACACGCTGCACGCGCTCATCCGCGAGTACCGCGAGTCGCGCAAGATCCTGCTTAACATCGAGCACCGGCTGATGACGCAGGTACGGCCGTGCATGTGCGAGCGAGCGAGCGTGTGCCCGCTGACGATCACGACGCGGCAGATGGCGCCCAACTACGAGAACCTGGCGCTGATGCAGAAAGTCGAGGTGTTCCAGTACGCGCTCGAGAACACGACCGGGCAGGACCTGTACAAGGTGCTCTGGCTCAAGAGCAAGAACTCGGAGGTGCGGGGGGCGCGGCACGCGCGCGACCCAGACTCGTCGGCGTGACGCGCCCCCCCCCCCCCCCCCCACGCAGGCCTGGTTGGACCGGCGCACCAACTACACACGCTCGCTCGCGGTCATGTCCATGGTCGGCTACATCCTCGGCCTGGGCGACCGCCACCCGTCCAACCTTATGCTCGACCGGTACACGGGCAAGGTCATCCACATCGACTTTGGTGCGCGCGCCTTCTCGGCTGCGCGCCGGCGCTGTGCTGACTGACGCACATGTGCGCGCGCACCCAGGTGATTGCTTTGAGGTCTGCGACGATGCGACGTGTGCGTAAGCGCGTTGCTGACCCGAACGATCGCCGCGCGCACAGGTCGCCATGCAGCGCGAAAAGTTCCCCGAGCGCTTCCCTTTCCGCCTGACGCGGATGCTTGTGAACGCGATGGAGGTCCGCGTCGTGGCCGGTGTGCAGCGTGGGTGCTGATGCGCGCGCACCCCACGTGTGCAGGTCAGCGGCATTGAGGGCAACTTCCGCACGACGTGCGAGAACGTGATGCGCGTGCTGCGCGACAACAAGGAGTCGCTCATGGCCGTGCTCGAGGCCTTCGTCTACGACCCGCTGATCAACTGGCGCCTGCTGACGAACAAGGACGCGGTGCAGCAAGGTGCGTCGCGGCGCGGGCGACGTTGCGCGCAGGGTGCTAAAAGGGGCGCTGCACAGACCCGGTCAAGGGGAAGGAGAAGGCTGATGTGCTCGACGACAACGCGGGCGGGCTCAAGGTCGGCCGCAACAAGGTGCTGCAGCGCAACGAGAACGAGCTGGTGGCGCAGGAGGAGGTGCGCTGGCAGCGCGGCGCACGCGATGGCCCGGTCAACGCCGAACGCGCGGCAGGACAACGTCAACCGGCCCGAGGTACTCAACGACCGCGCCGTGGCCGTCATCAGCCGCGTGTCCAATAAGCTCACCGGTCGCGACTTCCGCCAGAATGAGGTGCTGGACGTGCCCTCGCAGGTGCAGCAGCTGATCCAGCAGGCGACGCTGATCGAGAACTTGTGCCAGTGCTATGTCGGCTGGTGCCCGTTCTGGTGAGTGGCTGTTGTTGCGGCTGTTGTTGCTGTACAGAGCTCGGTCTAGGCTACGTGCGTAAGAATTCGGACGAGTTGCGGTCGCGTCTGCTCGTGTTGCGGCCTGCGAAAGGGGAACGTGAGGCCGGAGAGGGAGGGGG
>CALSCO010000079.1:0-10661 GCA_943704415.1 Parvularia atlantis | reverse complement strand
CGAGCTCAGCACGCGCGTGGCCGGCTTTGCGCCGTGGCAGCGCGTGGAGGTGACGCGCGAGGTCGTGGCCGACGCTCACGTTGTGCTGTAACAAATGATCGTACGACCAACGTCACGCGCGCGCATTGTCGTCGTTATTCGGGTCCCTGTACACCCGCGACAGTGCAGTCAGCCGTACAAAAACGTGCCCGAGTTGCTCTGGAAGGCCTCGGTCATGGCGTTGAACGTCTCGGCCATGGTAGCGCGCTGGGGCGGAGCCCGCGGCGACGGAGGCCCGCCCGCGGTGGTCACAGCGCTCGACAGCGTCGCGGTCGTGGCAACCGATGAGGCCGAGTCGGCCCCCGCAGTGGCGCCGAGGAACGATGTCGCCACCTGCAGCGGGTGCGAGCCGGTGCGCGCGTGCGTGGGCTGCGGGTGCACGCGCGTATGTGAGTAGCTGTGTGGCGCAGCGGTAGCTCGCCGCACCCTTGCGCTTTCGCTTGTTGCGGTCGGCGCGGCACCCGCGGAGGCCGGATCGCGCGTGCCCAGGCGCCCGAGCTCGGGGAAAAGCGCGCCGAGGACCTCGTCAAAGATTGTGAAGAAGAGGTGCTGCGCCGCGCGAGTTCAATGCGGAGGTCACAGAGTTTGCTGTTGGCGTATGCACTTTGTTCAGTCTCGGCGACTGGAACGCCTCAAACAGACGTATGCCGCCGCGCCGCGTGTTGTCGCCCCCGACCATGCCCGAGAACATGTCGGTGAGCACGGCGAGCAGCTTTGCGCGGGCCTGCCCAGGTGGTGGTGGCGGTGAGCTGCACTCAGTGCTGCTTCGAGGCGATGCGCACCTGCCGCTTGGTCGTCTCCCGCTGCTCAAGGGTGCGCGTCGGCGGCGTCGGTGCGAGCTGCGCAGGTCGCGTGAGCGATTGTCGTTGCGGCGCGAGGACAGCGGCCGCACCTGGTCGTTGGGCCACATCGAGTGCAGGAATCGGTCAAAGTACCCCAGCAACTGCTCCTCCTTGACGTACCAGTTGATGAGCTCGACGACCTTGCTGTATTGCGAGCGCACGAGCGTGGTCAGCACCAACATGGCGCGCAGCATCCACGCGGCACGCACCGCTCAATGGTGCCGCCGAGGATCTGCTGCAGGATGAGCAGCACCGCCTGGCGCCGCAGGTACGACGAGCGCTCCTTCATCTCAAACATCTCGATCATGAGGTTGCACAGCGGCTCGGCCAGCGTCGTGAAGCCCATCGGGCGGCTGCCGTCGGCGAGCATCGCGCCCCCGGGCCGCGCCGCCGCGCTGTCGTCGCCGTCGCTGCACACGCCGGGCGAGGGTTGAGCCACACGCATGCGCGCAACAAGGTGCTACCTGAGCATCTCGTCAATGTCACCTGTGAGGGCGGCGGCGGTCGAGGGCGTAGAGGCGACTGCGGCCGTGGGCTGCGACGACAGCTTGGCCTGCGGCAGCGGCCGGGTTTAGCGACGTCCCCGCTCGTGCACACCGCGGCGGCGCACCTTGGTCATCGCCTTGCTGGCCGCGTCGAGGGCCGCCGGCGGCCCCGTGAAGATGTCCTCGAGCACGTCGGAAAACGGCCGCACGAGCGTGTCGACGGCCATCTTCGACACGCCCATGATGTTGCCCATGAGGCCGCTGCGGTTCTGTCAGTGGTGACGCATGCACACGACGTGCCGCGCGCACCTCTCAGCCTCGTCCGTCTTTGTGATGTCGCCAAACTCGGGGCGCGCGGGGCCGGGTGCGTCGCTCGGCCCGCTCCCGTGCGCGTACTCGCGCGGCGAGAGGAACTCGCGCAGCTCCTTGCTGCGGCAGAGCTCGCTCTGGTCGAGCAGCAGCTGCAGGCCGCGTGTGATCAGCGCCACCACGGCTGCGTGTACGTGCTGCGACGCGCCTGCAGGTACGAGCGCAGGGCCACGCGGCGCTCCTCCACAAACTGCGGCTTGAGCTTGAACAGGCTCATCATGTGCTTGCCCGGCAGCTCAAACTCGCGCATGATCGGGTACTGCCGCTTGAGCTTCTCGTGCAGGTCGTGGAACTCGCGGTAGCTGTGGTGCGCGTGCAAGTTGCGGGTCAATGCACGCAAGTTGCACCGCTGCGGCGCCTGCGCACCGGCGCGCGACCACCCAGCCCGACGGGTTCTGTGGGTCGGCGCGGTGCACCTCGATCAGGTAGAGCGCAAACGGCTTGCCGTTCTCGTAGCCGATGGTCGACGTGGAGATGTGCACGGTCCACAAGCCCTGGGCGGGGGAGCGCGCCTTCAGCACCGGGCGTCGACGGGACGTGCGTTCGGAACGCACTGGCATGATAGCGTTCTTGTCCTCGTGGCTGTCGTACTTGGAGCGCTTGAGCAGGAGGTTGCGGATGTCACTTTGGACGCGCTGCTTGCTCAGGTTGAGGATCTTGAGCTCCTGCTCGGCGGCGCCGTCTGTGCGCTTGCTCGCTTTGGTGATGAGCGTCTCGAGGATGCCGTTTTGGTGCTGCAGCGCCTCGAGGCTCTCGTTGATGTCGTCGATGATGGCCTGCGTCTGCATCGCCTCGCCGGGCGCGGCGAGATCGCCATCCTCCTGCGTCGCGTGGGCGCGGATGAGGAGACGCTCGCCCGCGCTACTCCCGCCACGTACGTCCGCCCCGGGCTCGACGCTGTCGTACACGGTCGAGTCGCGCTGCATCCCGCTCGACAGGGCCACGAGCGCGTTGCTGCCGCGCGATGTCAGCCGATTGGCTCCCATGGCAAACGACGGCGCACGCACGGGTCACTCTCGTCCGCCACGATCCGGTTTAGCGCCGACTCGAGCGCGGCGAGCGTCTCGGAGTTCACCTTATCCGCGTCGGCCGCCGGCTGCGTGCGTGTCAGCTGCGCGCATGCGCCAGAAAAAAAAAACACGCGCGCGCGCGCACGTCGCCCAGCAAAAGCTGCTCCCGCGACGCCTCGGTCGAGGGCTCCGGCGAGGCCATGGACAGCGGCGGCGAGGCGGACGCCGTGCGCGTGGCTGAGAGGCCGTGAGCCCGCTGCAGCGCGCCTGTGCTGCGCACGCACCCGACACGATGCTGGTTGTCGCGGCGGTTGCGGCCGCCGCAGCCATCTCGGCCTCCTGCTCAGCCTTGGCGGCTGGGTCGGCCGAGTACCGGAAGAACAGGTCCGACTGCACAAACTTGCCGAAAAAGTCGCGGTTGACCTGGTCAAACACCTCGTTATGCGCGCGCAGGATGCTGCTCGCGCGCGCACGTCAGCTGAGCCGCGCGCACGACGCTGCACGCGCGCGCGCAGACCTGTCAAAGTCCATCGTCGTGCCGGGCGCGCTATTGATGAGGCGCTCGACGTTGGCGATGGCCGCGGCCGACACGTTCATCTGCAAAGGGCGCTCAACGCATGGGTGGATGCTACCCAAGCGTGCGTACCTTCTCGGGCGCGCTGGGCGCGAGGTACGTCGCGTGGATGCGCCGCGCATCGTCCAGGATCATGCCCGTGTCGTTTGCGGTGGCGTTGCTGACGAGGCGCTTGTAGCTCTCGGTCGTCAGCAGGAACTGGAGCTGCTTCATACCCTGCGCGCTGCCGTCTGAGCCGCGCTCAGTCGCGGCGGGCGACGCACGCACCTGGTTGCGCTCCATGAACTCCATGAAATAGAACAGCGCCACGTTGGAGCGGAACACGGTCGCGAGGGTGACGTTACTCGGCGCCTCCATCGTCGGCTCGTCGAGGCCGTCCTTGGCCGAGGGCTGCGCGGGCCGTCAGCGGCGTGTGCATGCGTGGCAAGAGTGCGCGCGCACCGTGAAGCGCTTGCCGCCGAGCTCCTCGATGCGTGCCTCGGCCTTTTTGCGCGCCACGTTGAGGCGGTTGATGTACGTCTGCGCGAGCGGTTGAGCACGACGGCGGAGCACACGGGCGCTACGCGTCAACCTGCAGCTCGCGGACGCGCATGCCACCGGGCAGGACGTCCTCCGGTCGGCGCCCGCCTGTGTGCACATGCGGTAAGACTGGCGGCGTCGCCAAGCGGAGGCGCGGGCACGCACGGACGTGCTGGGCCTTCTTCTTGATCTCGCTGACGATCTGGTGCCGAATGCGCTTGGCGTCGAGCACCGTGTTGCACTCGCGGATGACCTTAAGGAACTCGTCGAACGAGAGCACGCGCGACAGCGTGGCCTGGACGGGCGGGCGGCGCTCAGCGGTCCAGCGAGCCCAACGCAGCAAGAAGACGTGCCTCGGACGACTCCTTGTCGCTCACGGTGCCGGTGAACATGCGCTCGAGCACCTCGCGCAGCTTGATGACCTTGCCCCTGTGCGGCGCAGCGCCGTGAGCACAGACGCGACACGGCGGCGGCACGCACTTGTCCGAGATCTCCTTGCCTGCCTGCGAGTGCGCGCGTGCGCGAGTCAGCAGGCGTCGGCAAGCAACGCGGCGGCGCACCAGGTCTTCGATCAGCTGGTTGATGTAGTCGGGGTCCGAGAAGCTGACGAGGGCCGGGTGGATCTGCGCGAGGCGCGCGTTGGCGGCCAGCGGCGGGACATGCGGACGACGACTTGCCACTTTGCCGGCGAGGATCTCGCGTAGCATGAGGCGGTACACGTTGCTGCTGTACTCCTTGTACGGGCACAGCACGGGCAGGATGAGCTCGGTCACGCGGCGCAGGTAGTCGAGCTCCGAGTCGCCCGAGCCGACCTTGGCCAGGGCGCGGTGGAGCTGTGGCCGCCTTGGCTCAGAGCGCGCGGCGCACGCTGCAGAGAGTGCGCGGCGCACCTTGCCCTTGCGGTAGTGCTGCACAATCAGCTTGTCCATCTCCTCCGACTCGGTCACCTCGGCGTCGCCGTACGCGCCGACATAGTGCCGGCGCACGAGCGCGACGGCGCCACGGTAGCGGTGGATGTGGTCGGTGAGGATCGGGACTGGCGCAGACGCGGTGCGATCAGCGCGTGCGGCGAGGCGGCACGTCGACTCACTGATCTTCTTGACGAGGAGAGTGACGAGGTCGACGCGCGACGCGCGCAGGAATAGCTCGCGGAGGATGGCGCGGAGGTTGTGGTCGACCTTGCGCACAAACAGCTCGTCGCCCGAGATGCCCGCGTACCACGACCGCACAAAGTCGCGCTCGACCAGGCCGAGGATGTGCTCGAGCCTGCCGCGCGTCGCCCGTCACGTGTGCGCAGTTTCCCGACGCCCCGCCGCCGCCGCACCGCTCCGTCAGCACCGCCGACTCGACGACGGCGCGCGGCGCCTGTGCCACCGTCTCGCTGCGGCGCCACGCGAGCACGCGGTCCCAGTGCCGCACGAGCGCGAGCGGCCGCAGGTGCCGGTGGAACGTGCGCCACGCGCCGCGTCGCTCTGCTGCCGCGACGACGACCTGTCGACGGGGCGACATTGGGACGCGACAGACACGCGGGCGGCGCGCACCGTCGTGCCCAGCAGCGCGCCCGCCACGCCCGCCAGCAGAAGCAGCACCAGCAGCACCAGCGGCACCAGCCGCGCCGCCAGCAGCACCGCCGCGACCGCGACCAGCGCGGCGGCGGCCGGCGTCGGCATTGTCACGCTGGTGGATTACGTCGAACTTGCCCTTTGAACGGCACAGGCGTGGGCTACATCCTTACAGTCCCCGGTTTGTACGGCGCCACGGTAGGAAATGTTTGTGCTTGCACAGTGTCCGTCCTTCCGCCCCCCCTGCGCGCCACCGCCGCTGCTGCTGCCGCTGCTGCCGCTGCTGCCGCTGCCGCTGCCGCTGCCGCTGCCGCTGCGTCCTCGTTGCTCTCTGTCCTTCTCCCCTTTGTTCGCCCTCGTCTCGTCGTTGGCTTTGCTGCGCGCCGCGCCCGAACGGCATCGGCCTCACACTCACGACAAGCGCAGAGCGCACAGAGCGGGAATGGCCCCCAACGCCGAGCCGCGCGGTGACGACGCCGTGGCGCCGCTATACGGCACGGTCGACAAGCAGCAGCAGCAGCACGGCGGCGAGGGCGGCCTGGCGCTGCCCGATCGCGGCGACGCGCTCGATCCCGAGCTCGACATCTTCTCCGAGGCGATGCTGAGCGACATGCCCGGCCCGCTCAGCGACTTCCTCTGGACCAAGGAGACGCATCCGCACGTCGCACGGCGCCTGGCCGCGCTCAAGGCGCACCCCGAGATCAAGACGCTGTACGGGCCCGACATGGCCACGTTCTACTGGGTCACGGCCTACGTCCTCGTCCAGTTTGCCGCCGCGTTCCTCGTCCGCGACATGGTCGACTCGTGGCGCTTCTGGGCGATGGCCTACGTCGTCGGTGTGGCCCGTCCGCGATCGCCGCGTGCCGCGCGAGGCTCACGGCAAGCGCGACGCGCGACGCACGACGCAGGCGCCACCTGCAACCACGCGCTCTTCCTGTCCATCCACGAGATCGGCCACAACCTCGCGTTCAAGTCGCTCATCGCCAACCGCGCGCTCTCGATGTTTGCGAACCTCCCCGTCGGCCTGCCCTACGCCATCTCGTTCCGCGTGCGTTCGCCCTCGCTCGTCACCCGCGCCCGCTCGCGCTGCTCAATCGGCCGCACGGCAGGCGTACCACGCAGAGCACCACCGCCTCCAGGGTGTCGACGGCTACGACACGGACCTGCCGACGTGGATCGAGGGCATCATCTTCAACAACGTCTTTACCAAGACGTTCTTCTGGTGCGCGTGTGCGCGCCCTGGCCGCTGCGGCCACCGGTCCTCACGCGCGACCCGCAGCGCCAACCAGATCCTCTTCTACGCCCTGCGCCCGATGATTGTGCGCTACCAGCAGCCCAACGTCATGCTCCTGACCAACTGGATTGTTCAATTTGCCTTTGACGCCGGTGCGTCGCCCGCGACGCGCGCGCGCGCTCGATTCACGCGCGGCGGGCCAGTCGTCTACTACTTTTTCGGCCTCGGCCCGCTGCTGTACTTCCTCGCCTCGTCGTTCTTCGCGGGCTCGCTGCACCCGTGTGCGGGGCACTTTATCAGCGAGGTGCGCGCCTGCGCACTCTTGCTTCGCCCGTGCTCACCCGTCGTCCTGCAGCACTACGTCTTCACAGGCTCGCATGAGACGTTCTCGTACTACGGCCCGCTCAACTGGTTCTCGTTCAACGTGGGCTACCACAACGAGCACCACGACTTCCCCAACATCCCCTGGTGCGCGCGGCGGCGCATGCCCCGCGCAGTGGCCGACGCTGACGGTGCACATGCGCAGGACCCGCCTGCCGCAGCTCAAGGCCATGGCGCCCGAGCTGTACAGCACGCTGCCGTACCACACGTCCTGGATCCTCGTCACGTGGAACTTCATCACCTGCAGCAAGGTCAGCGTCTACAACCGGTGCGCGCGCGCGCGTGGCACGGCGCGTGGGCTGGCTGCTGACGCTGTGCCGCTCGCGCACCGCAGCATCAAGCGCCTCGCGACCGAGAAGGACCTCGCGACTGCCAACAAGGAGGCCGTGAGCGACTTCAAGCAGAAGGCACAGTAGGCCTTCCACGCGGACGCAAACTCCCATTGCACACTCTGTCGTTACCTTGCGTTTTGCTTGTTGTCGCGTGCCGTCTGTGCCTCCGCATACCTTCCCTCGTCTTCTATTGCCTGTGTACAGCTTCGTGCTGCAGCAACCCTCTCACACGTTGGCCGTGCGCCGTGCGTTCTCATCTACAGGGGGGAAAAAGTGGCTGCGAGTGGTGCTGTCAGGCGAGGTGCCCCTTCGTCCAGGTCAGCGCGCGCAGCTGCGTCCGCAGCGCGTCGTGGTCGGGCGTGCCGAACTTGATCGGGTGAAAGACGTGCAGGTTCTCGTGCTCGGTCTTGATGAGCACGCGCAGCGCCGCGTCGATGCCGTCCCAGTTGTAGAGGATGTTGAGCGGCTGGATGTCGGCGAGCGGCACGGCCATGTACAGCGACGTCGGCGTCGCGATCTCCATGAAGACAACCTGCATCCGCTCAAACAGCTCCAGCAGCTCAAAGAACCCGCGCGCCGAGGGCGTCACGCGCTCGCTCGGCGCGTAGATAAAGTCCGCGCCCAGGTGGTACATGTAGAACGACGGGCGCGGGTCCGGCGTCCCCGTCGGCGTGGCCGTGGGCATGGCCGTCCTCACGTCCGTCGTGATCAACGGCGATGCCTCGGTGCCCGGCACACTGCAGATGTTGCCGTCGGGCCCGGTCGGGTCGACGCCGATCGGCACCTTGGCCGCGCGCTTCGCGGCCAGCCACTGGCGGAAGCGGTCAAGGTGCTGCTGGATCTCGCGGTTCCAGTGCCAGTGCCAGTGTGTCTTGCTCGGGAAGCGCCCCACGTCCAGGCAGCCCTGGAACTCGGTCTGCATAACGGTGCGGTTGAAGTACCAAAATTTGCCCTGGTCAAAGTCCTTCAGCCGCCAGTAGTTGAGCAGCACGTCGTCGTTCGTCCACAGGTAGCCTTTGTAGTCGGGGAAGCGCCGGTGCATCTGCGCGAGGCCACGGTGCTGCGCGTCGCCGCGCAAGCGCGGGTCGCTGTCGTCATAGTGGATGTACGGGATGACATCGTACGGCACGACCGGCGCCGGCCCGTCCTGGCCCACAAAGACGATGTTCGGGAAGGCTGGCGCATACATGTCCAGGTAGAGCGGCACGGACCCGTGGTCCCTGCGCTGGTTGAAGTGGCAGATCAGCAGGACATCCTTGAAAACCGGGTGCAGCGTTGGGCTCCACACACGGCGCAGCGCACACAGCTCCATGCGCGTCAGCATCTCCTGCGTCAGCGCACGCTCGGCCGGCGCGGGCGGCCACCGAGCCACGGTAGCGCCCGGCATCGGCCGCGGCAGCGCGACCACGGCCGGGAAGACATAGCCGACGGCCTGCAGGTCCGCCACCCACGCGCGCATCAGTTCGGCGTCCTCCGCGCCCGTCAACCGGTGCTCGACCATGAGCTCGACGAGTTCGACCATGCGCTCGGGCAGGGTCGGCGTGCGCGGTGCCCACGTGTCCAGCAGGCGCACAAAGCGCTCGGCGTCGTCGTACAGCATCTGCTCCTCATCGCGGTCGCGGTGGAGGTCGTGCACGTTGCGCTCGTGATCCACGCTCGAGCCCTGGAACACGACCGTCCCGCCCACGTCCCACAGCAGGCGCTGCGCCCAGTACGCGCGCCAGATGTCGGTCACGCGGAACGTGACGCTCTTCGGCAGCAGCAGCGCCCAGAGCGTGTCGCGGTAGAAAACCGTGTTCTGCGAGTTGAACGGGCTGAACAGGCCCGGCTCGAGGCGCAGCGCCGGCACCGACGCGCAGAAGCGGATGTGCCCGAGCTCCTCGCCGCGCGTCAGGCGGAACACGGCGTCCACATCCGGGTCGAGGTCGGCCAGGTTCTGCACAATCATGCGCCCGTCGCGCAACATCGTCACGGCGACGTCGGCCGGCGTGGCGGTCTGCAGCGGCTGGCTCGGCGAGGGTACGGGGTGCTCGAGGTCGCGCGGCGGGGCGAGCGGGTACCCGCGCGGCCAAATGTGCGGCCAGCCAAAGTGCGCGTAGACGTTGCCGAGCGGCAGCGCGTCCGAGTCGTTGCGGAACCACGAAACAAGGTTGGTGAACGGCCTTGGCGGCTCGTGCACGTGCCCGCCGCGCGGGCGGTTGTCGTCGTCCGTGTCGTAGACGACCTGCGCTCCCGCGCGTCAGCAAGGCTGCGTGTGGCTGGCTGGGGAGAAGGAGCGGGAGCAGGAGCGGCACGAGCGATGGCAGAACGAGCAGGAGCAGGAACGTGCAGTACGACGACCAAGCAAGAGCAACGCTAACGAGCAGCGCTAACGAGCAGCCCGTGCACCACAAGAACGAGAACCAGCAGCGCACGAACGCACCTGCGCGCCGTGCGCAATGGCGTACAGGTAGCCGATGTTCTTGCGCGTGTACGACCTGAACGGCGTCAACGGCACGACGCGGTACCCGAGCCGCGTCTCCTGCTCGGCCACGGAGAGGAAGATGCACCGCCCGGCCGCCCACGTCGCCGGCGTCTTCTTGTCGGCGACAACGACCGTCTGCATTCCCACGCGCCGAACCACGTCAGCCGCGCCAGCCGGCGCCCCGCGCGCGGCACACGCGCCTGCCACCCCGTCAGGTTGCACAGCCGCTCCATCGTCTCGGTCGGCGCGCTCACGCTCGTCACGACGATCCAGTGCGTCGCGTGCACCACTTCTGCTGCTGCCGTGCGCGGTGGTGGTGCGGTCGCTGCTGCTGCTACTGCCGGCGGCGGCAGCACGAGCTCTTCGACGACGGCGTCCTTAACGCGCACCAAAACCGGTGGAGCACTCGGCCACTCGGCCGCAGGGGCCACGGCGACGTCGACCACGCCGCACGAGCCGTGCAGCTGCCCGAGCGAGTAGGCGCAGAGCAGGAGGACGAGGAGGGCAGCGGCGGCGAGCAGCGTGATGAGGGCGCGGGGCGTGCCGGCGAGCAGCGACTGTGCCGGGCGCGCCATTGTGCTACCCGAGACGCACGTGCGCCCGGGAACGTTCTTATCTACTTTTTCAAGCATTCCATTCGTTTCTGATGAGAAGCAAGAGTCGGGCACGAGGGCAACCGACTCTGCTCTTGTGTTGGCTTTTGCCACGAACCTTGCGAAAGTACCGTCACATAAAGGAACCTCCCGCTTCTTGTACCACTACCCCGCCCCCCGCGCCTTGTGGGTGCGCGCGATGACATCAATACCACCACAAGCGTGACACACACCGCGCCTCATCCATGGAGCGGTAC
>CALSCO010000078.1:0-20115 GCA_943704415.1 Parvularia atlantis | reverse complement strand
CCCCCCCCCCCCCCCCTTTTTTTCTCTCCCAGTCACAGTCGCAGCAAACACTCACCTCAGCCACCTCTCTCTCCTCGCTCACGCGTCCGGCGTGCTCTTGGCCGCAAAGTCCACCGCGAGCTTGGTGTCCGGGTGGTCCGGCCCAAGCGTCTCCGTGAGGATGTCGGCGGCGTGCTGCGCCTCCTTGGCCGCGGGCTGCCAGTAGCCGAGCATGTATTTGACATTGGCCATGTTCTTGCGAACAGTACCGACGTGCCTGCGAAGCCGCGTCGCGTGTGTGAGACCGCGTGCGGGGCGCATCAAGCGGTGCGTGAGCGCACGGGTGGATCTCGCCGTAGATGTCGACGAGGATCTGGATGGCGTAGCTGTTGAGGGCCTCGGCCTTGCGCACTTCGCCCTCCTCCTTGAGCTGCAGCGCGACGTTGGCCAGGGCGATGGCCATCAGCGGGTGGTTGACCCCGACTTGAGCGCGGACGAGCTTGACGCTGGCCATGTGCGCCTGCCACGCCTTCTCGAGCAGCCCGAGCTCGGTGTAGAGCGACGCAAGGTTGGTCAGGCACGCCTGCACGAGCAGGTGCGACTCGCCAAAGACCTGTGCGTGCGCGCGTCCATGTGTGAGCACATCAAGCGACGCATTGTGCGGAGCAGGCGCACGTCGATCAGCGTTGTGAGTGCGCCCTCAAAGACGTAGCGCGCCGTCGCAAACTCGCGTTGCTTGGCAAAAACCGTGCCGAGGCCGACCAGCGACGCGGCGAGCGCTTGCTGCGAACGCGGTTGGGTCAGTCACAGTCGCGGGCGCGGCGGGGCGGGCGCGCCTTGTCCTCGACGCTGAGCGCAAACGGCTGCAGCCCAAGCGCCTGCTTGTAGTAGCCGAGCGCCTCGCCAAACTGGTTGCTCTGGCGGCTGGCGGCGCCGAGGTCGAGCAGGACGCGCAGGAAGGCGATGCGGTCGGGGCCGGAGAGCTTCTCGTGCAGCACGTTGATACCTGTGTTGCCAAGGTCCGACACCTTGAAGCCATACGACGAGCCGTCTGGCGAGGGACGTGTGAGATACCGTAGCGCCGCGGGCGGGCAGGGGCGGGCACGTACCATCGCGCACAGAGTTGACGATCGGGAACGACAGGCAGATCATCTGCGACGCCGCAAACTGGCCCAGGTCCTGCAGGAACGCCGATACCTTCTGGATCAGCGGCGTGAACTGCGCCTGGGGTGTCCTGAGCTCGCTGAGGCGGTCGAGCGCGGCCTTATAGCCGGCAATGGCCTTGGACCTGCTCGGGCCGTGTGAGCGGTGCGCGCAGACGGAATCACGCCGTGTGCGCGCGCGCACCGGTCGCCCACGTGGTTCCAGTACCGCAGCATGTCGTAGCGGCCGGCGGGCGTGTCGGCCATCGTCACAAACATCGACGGGTTCAGCAGCGCCTTCTCGAGCTCGGCCTGGAAACGGGGAGCACGGTGAGCCGTCCGCAGCGCACACTCGACGTGCCAACGCCACCTTGTCGTCCAGGCAGAAGAGCTGGTAGGGCACCTCGCTCGCGAGTCGCGCAGAGGCAGGCACGACCTCGCCCGAGCCCTCGGCCGCGGCCGCGATGGGCGAAAACGTCTCGCTGAAGAACGCGACGAGCTTGCGCCGCAGCTTGACGACGGCCGGGTCTTTGGGCGTGCCGCTGCCGAGGTAACGTGCGACGACGGCCTGCGCAGCAACGGCATCGGCCACGCGCTCTGGTCGTTTTTGTGCGCGCACCTGGCGCAGGTAGTCGTGGAAGAACGTGTACAAGCCGCCGCGGCACACGAGGTGGTCCTGCAGCGCGAAAAACAGCGGCGAAAAGTCGTACCGCACCAGGCCCGTCACGCCCTGCGCCAGACGCCGCCGTCAGCTGCACACGGCAGCGCGCCACGCAGCACGCCGCACGCACGATCAGCTCGGCCTCCGTCAGGCCGTTGCGCGAGCCCCAGATCGACGCCATCAGCTGGCTGACCGGCTCAACGTCGTAGTCGCGCTCGAGGCGCTCGAGCACCAGGTCAAACAGCTCGGCCACGCCCGGCGCCTTGAGCAGCGTGTCTGCGCCCGAGCATGAGCGTATGGCGCGGCGACGCACAGCGAGTGCGCACCGATGTACGCGTCCAGCCGCTCGTACACGCCAAAGAGCACAATCTCCTTGAGCATCGTGATCAGGTGCAGCGGGTTGTCGCACTGGGGCGCGCCCATCAGCTGCTGCTTGTCCTCGGCACTGAGCGACTTGGACTGCGACACCATGAAGCTGCGCGCGCGGCGTGTGAACATCGGCCGTGGGGGCTCACACGTGCTCTCATGCGCACCTGTCGATCATCTTGCTCTTGTCCTCGCGCGACAGCGGCATCACGACGACCTGCTTTGTCTGACGCTTGGACAGCACCTCCCACGTGCGGCTCGTGTCCAGCGTCGACAGCACCACGCGCAAATTCGACGGGTAGTCGTCCGGCAGCCACGCGAGCGAGAGCGCCGCCTGCGAGCCCGTGCACCGTCAGCGCCGCATCGCACGCGCGCGCAGTGAACGCACGCGGAAGTCCTCGAGCTGGTTGAGCGCGTCAAGGATGATCAGGATGCGGCCGCGTGCCGCACCAGCCAGCAGCCACGCCGGGAGTTCCATCAAGCACCTGGTGGATCGCGTGAGCGACCAGCACCGCGGCAGCAGCACGCGCGCGCACTTGTTGTCGTCCGCGGGGATGTCGTGCGCGATGTTGAACGTCTGCTTGATCTCGCCGATGAGACGCCGCACGAGCGCGATGTGGTCCGACGACTCGGACGTGGCGCCGAAAAAGTGCGTGCTGCGGGAGGGATGCACGTGAGCACGTTCGCTTTCCGCAGCAAGCCCGTGCGCACAAGATTAGCGACAAGTCGTGCTCGGCGTTCTTGTTCCGGACCTGGCGCGCCCAGTTGGCCAGCAGCGCGCTCTTGCCGCCGCCAGACATGCTGGGCGGCTCATGTGTCAGTCGCGGTCGCCGCAACCGCCGCACGCGCTCGCACCCGCGCACGACCAGCGGCAGCGTGTCCACCGCGCGCAGGTGCTCGTTCAGCGCGGCGTAGTATGCGTCTCCGCCGACGTAGTTCTTGGCGCGGCTGTTGGCGAATGCGTTGTGCGCCTGGCGCTCGCGCTGGAGCTGGTTCGCGGCGGTGATCGGCGCGAATTGCTGTGTGCGCAAGGGCGAGCGCGCTTTAGCAGAGAGACGGGTGTCCAGGGTGCGCGCACAGTCTTGATCATCTTGCTCATGTCCTGCGCGCGCGGGTTTAGCGCTACGCTTGCAGCGCACCTTTTTACACGCGCACCTCAAACAGCATCGTCGCGAGCTCGGCCGGCTTGACGTAGTCGCGCACTGGGCACAGCTGGCTCTTGCGGATCTCGTCGCGCAGCGCCTTGACGCGCGCCTGCCGCAGGGGCCGCATCAATCACGAGCACAGACAGACGGCCAGCGCACCGCGCTTGCGGCGTTCTCCGCCTCGTAGCCCTTGCGTTTGGCGGGCTCAAGCGTCTGCAGGTACACCACGTCGCGCAGGTACGCAAACGCCCGCGCCTTGCGTGCGCGCTCGGGGTTGTTGAGCAGCGCTACGTTCCCGCTGGTCGTCAGCAGCGCTCGCACCCGCAGCGCCACGCCGGCGTACCCGCGCGGATCTCGACCTCGGTCGCCGAGCTCTGGCGGTGCTTGTCCAGCCAGGCGTACGCCGGGTCGCTCTCGATCGCGCGGTCGAATGTCTGCGCGCCCGCACATCAGCCGACATCGCGCGCTGCTGCAGACACCGCGCCTTCTTCAGCAGCTCGTCGACGGGCTGGCCCGCGCGCTGGTGCCAGCCGTAGCGCTCGCCGAGCATCGCCACAAAGTACGGCTGGCAGCGGTCGATCTGCGCCCGACGCGCCGTGAGTGCTCGTGCACGCAGCACCGCCGCCGCCCCACCTCACGCAGGCAGATCTCGAGCACGCGGCCGTCGGCCGACTCTTCACTTGTCACGCCCTGTGTGCGACAGACAGGCGTTCAGCGTCGAGGCGGGGCTTTGCCTGTGGGCGCGCACCGTGCGCAAGTCGACGCCGATAAAGTTGACGCCGCGTGAGACGCACAGCGCAGCCAGCTGCGGGAACACCTTCTTGACCAGCAGCTCGCGCTCCTCGAAAAAATCGTGGAAGGTCGAGCTGCACGTCCGGCCCCTGGTCAGCGCCACGCTACGGCCCGCTCAGCCACGCACCTGACAAAGACGCGGCACTCGGTCGCCAGCTCGTTCGACACGTCGACCTGCTCGGGCCGCGTGGTGGTCTTGACGACCGGCTCGGACAGCAGCAGCTTGGCCAGGCCGCCGTCGGATTTCTCGTCAGCGGTACTGGGCGCGTCGTTGCGCTTGAAGGCGATCCTGTGCTAACGCATCAGCGCGCGTAAGCCGAGCTACTGCAGTGCGCACAGCTCCGACACGGCGCCCTCAAGCGTCGTCGAGGCAAAAGCAGGCGCGTCAAGGATGCGACGCGCCACGCGCACGTACGAGCCCGAGAGCGAAGGGCCGTAGTGGCCCTTCCAGAAGCCTGCGCCGCCGCCGGGCGATCAGCCACCACGCGCAGCGTGCAGACGCGCGCGCGCCACGCACGGCCGTCCTTGCCGCCGTCCTGAAAGTAGACGTAGCGCACGCCGGCGCTGTACTGCGTGAACTCGTGCGAAAGTTTGACCCACTTGCCGCCCGTGTCCTCGACCGTGACCGACTCGACCTCGTGCGTCTCCAGCGCGACGTGGTCCTCGCCGCGCAGCTCGACCTGGCGCAAGTCCCGCGCGTCACCTCCAGGCTCACGCATCTCCCGCCGCCACGGCATGCACCCGCCAGCGCACGACGCCGTTGTCGCCGCGGTAGTACGTGCCGCAGTGGATCGCCGGCTTCGAGTTGTCCATCGTCCTCTCGGAGAAGCCCGCGGCGGCGAGGTCGATCTCCTGGCTGCGCAGGTCCCATTCGAACGACGTCGAGAGCGAGAAGGTCGACTCCATGCCGCCCGAGCTCTGCGTGCGTGCGCGCGCGCGCGTAGGCGTGGGTGTCACTGCCGCAGATTTAGGCGTTGACGCACGCGCATGAAGCCGTCGCCGCCGTCCGCGTCGACGGTCCAGCCATCGAGCTCCTTTTCGCCTGCAGCCGCGAGCAAGCGTGAGGCACAGCGCCGACTGCAACGCACGCGCGCGCGCGCACACCGGACGGGTTGACGAGCAGGTTCTTACTGAGCATCGTCTCCTTCGGGTCGTACTCGTCGATGTCGACCGTGCGCACGATCTGCGGCCGCGTTAGGCCGTGCGCGCCGTCCCTGACCACGCGCATGGGCGCACCGGGATCTCAAACTTGAGCTCGTCGCTGTCGGGCGCTGGGTAGGTCGACGTGCGCGACGAGGCGCCTGGGCCGACGGGGTGAGCGGCAGCGACGCGTTACACGCAGTTCGCGCGCGCACCCCTCTTGGCGATCACAAAGGCATTCATGAACGACATGCCGCCCTCGGCGCCGGGGGCCGGGACACACTTGCCGCCCAGGCCGGCCTTTGCGCGCCGTCAGTGCAGCGCACAACAGCGCGCGGCTCACGCGGCGCACCATGCGGATCTTCCACTTGCCATCGGCGCCAACGGTCATCGGCACCTCGAGGTCGTACGCGGTCTGGTAGCCGGCTTTGGCCATGACGTCGAGCTTTGCGCAGCGTGCGAGTGAGCATGCACCACGCCACGCGCAGGCCGTGCGCACGATGTCCGCCACGACGTTGTCCTGCACCAGCAGGCGCATGAGGTATCCGCCGACGACCGGGTGCATGATCTGCCGGCGCGGCGGCCGCACGCGTGAGCCACCGCGCCGGACAGGCTCACTGGCACACACCTGCGCGAACTTGAGCGTACAGACATACTGGCCGGGCGGCGCCGTGCCCTCAAAGTCAGTGCCGTCGAGGTCGTCGTAGCTCGTGTTGAGGCACGTCGAGTACAGGAAGCCGTCGTCTGCCGGGCGTGCGGCTGAGCAGGTGAGGCGTGAGCGCACGCAATCGCGCGCACCCGTCTTGAGGATGGCCTGCCACGGGATGCCCGCGTTGCGCACGGTGGCGACGCGGCGGTTGTTGTACTTTTCCTCGTTGCAGCCCTCGGCGTAGCGCACGCCGTCCGTCGAGATGTACTCTGCGCGCGGCACGGTCAGGCGCGCAGGCGAGAGACGCAAAGAGTTGCTCACACCGGGGCCGCCGAGGTTTACGGCCGCGACGACGTCGTTGCGCAGGATCATGTAGCGCAGACCGACCGCCTCAAACACGTTGCCACCGTCGATCGAGAGGGTCACGTTCCACGTGCCCGGCACGAGCTCCTCGGCATCCGGCAGGCCGAACGACGCGTTCATCTCAAAATCGAGCGCGTCGAGCTTGGTGCCGGCGGGTAGGAGTGAGGCGGGCGTGGCGACGTAGCCGGCCGGCGGCTGGTTGAGCACGACCCAGAGCGTGGCCTTGACGTCGAGGTTGGCCTCGAGGCGCGAGAGGCGCACGGTGAGGCCGTTGGCCGCGGCGGCCTTGAGGCACACGTCCTTGGCAAAGAGCGCCTCAATGTGGCGCAGCTTGACGACCGGGTGCTCGCCAGCCTCGCTGTGTGCGGGCATGAGGCGGACCTCGGCCGACTCGCGCGCAAGCGCGGCGCGCTGCTCGGCCGTGGGCTCGAGCTCGGCCGCGGCGGGCACGGGCAGGGTGGGCGTAGCGCCGCAGGCGACGAGGCGCGCGAGCAGGGCGTGGCGGTCCTTGCGTGTGCCAAATCCGAGGAGCACGTCGTTGGGCTGGCCGTCGTTGACCTGCGAGATGAGCCAGAGCAGGCCGAGGCCGCGCGAGGGCGGCACGGTGGCGTCGACCCAGAGCGACGCGAGCGGGGCGGCGTGCGTCACGGTCTCGCCCGCGCCGAGCAAAAAGGCCTTGGCGCCGTCGTCGATGCCGCACCACATCTCGGTCCACGGGCCCTGGGCGATGAACGCGGTGCAGTCGATGTTGGACGTGCCGCGCTGGGCCCAGACGCTCGCGCGGGCCGCGGCGGGCAGCGGCTTGACGGCGGTGGCGTCGGCGATCTGGGCGACGACGGGCGCGGTGCTGGCCGATGCGTTGCTGGGCGAGGCGCCGCTCGCTGCCGCGCCATCCGCGTCTGCGTCTGGCTCGCTGGTGTCCTTGGCCTTGCCCTTGTCCCTGCGGTCCTTGGGGCGCGAGAAGCCGAAGATCTTGCGGATGCGCTTCATCTGGGATGCGCGGTAGCGCAGCGCAAGCAGAGTGTGCAGAGCAACAAAGAGCGATCGAGCGAGATCTAGGTCGATGCGACTCAGTGCAGCGCAAGCAGCGAGCGCAGAGCGCAACGCCGCAGCGCGAACAAGCAGCGCAGGGCAATGATCAACAAAGTCGCGCCTTCAAGCGAAACGGCCGGATACGCCTGTTTGAATCCGCATAATAGACGTGGCGCAGCGTCATCCAACGCGCCGAAACCCGAGCTGCGGGTGCGCCGTTCAACGCGCCACAAGGGGGCGCACCACGTGGTTTCCAGTTTACCCGGGTCTTAGGGAGAGAGCGTCTCTCTCTCTCTCCCGCCAAACACGATGCTCAAGCGGTGGCGCAAGGGCGGCGCAAATGACGAGGCGAGCAAGCCGCTCGTGACCGACAGCTTTGGGCGCGTGCCGGGGCCCAACGGCACGTGGGAGACGCCGACGGAGCGGAAGCGGCGCTGGTGCGTCGTGCGTGCTGCGCCCCTGTGTGCGCCGCGTGTGGTCGGCTCACGGCAGCGGCGCGCGCGCACGATGAAAAAGGCGGTCCATCTTCGTGTCCATCTTCACCATGTTCCTCGGCGGCGTCATGTTCTCGATCACGCTCCCGTCCATGGTCTTCTTCTACGACATCCTCGACGACAAGGTGTACCAGGAGGCCGTCCAGGGCGAGGACTCGCCCGAGCTCGAGGGCCTCGGGCTGTACACGCTCGTCGTCGCCGCCTTCTCGGTCGGCCAGGTGCGTGTGCGCGCGCGGGATGCAGGCGCGCCCTGAGAGGCGCGCGCGCGCGCGCGCCAATAAAGGCCGTCATGAGCCCGCCCATGGGCTGGTGGTACAACCGTGCCGGCGGCAAGTGGCCGTACATCGTCGGCCTCATGTTCCTCACGATCGGCTCGGTCATGTACTCGATGAGCATCAACATCGTGCGCGCCGTTGCCCGCGCGTGCCGCGCCTGCCTGCTGACGCCGCGTGCGTGCAGTACATGCTCATGGTCGCGCGCTTCATCGTCGGTCTCGGCGCCGGCACGGCCGTCGTCGCCCGCGCGCACGTGGGTGAGGCCACGGATCTGACCGAGAGCACGGGCGCGATGGCCGCCGTGGCCGGTGCGCGCAGCGGGCGCGGCGGCGATCGGCGTGCGGCGTGCTGACGTCACGTGCGTGCGCACAGCCGCGCAGGCCATCGGTCTTATCGGCGGCCCCTCGTTCTCGCTCATCTTCACCAACGTCAACTTCTACCTCGGCGCGGGCTTCTACGTCGACCAGTACACGGCGCCCGGGTACATCTCGGCGATCCTGGGCCTGCTCAACATCATCTTTGTCTTTTTCGTCTTTGTTGAGGCACCCAAGGCCGGTGCGCTCGCGGGCATGCCTGCTGCTGCTATGAGGCATCGCTCACGCTGCGCGCCGCAGACGAGAACAAGGCCCAGCCGTCGATCAACGGCGCCAACATCGAGGCCGGCGGCGCGCTCTCGCCCAAGTACCCGGGCACGATGGGCAAGGCACGCACGGCCGCGTGGCCTGCGGAACATGCGCGCTGACCGGGCGCCGCCGCCCCGCTGAAGCAGTCAAAGACCGCCACGTACGACTTTGCCGGTGCAATGGTGTGCATGTACGTCTTCTTCTGCGTCACGACCGCCTTTTCGATCTTTGAGACGATCGGCACACCGTTCACGTACGACAATCTCGGGTGGTACACGGCCGAGAACTCGCTCTTCTTCACGATCGCGGCCCTGCAGGTGCGCGGCCGCGCGCTGTCGGCGTGCACTCGGCTGACAGACGCATGCACACGCGCCGCAGTCGCTCGTCGCGTTCATCTTCATCAAGCCCATCGCCGCGCGCATCGGCGACCGCCTGTCGCTCATCGTCGGCCAGTCGGTGCGTGCGAGCGGAGCACGGGGGGGCCGAACGCCAACATCACGCCGCGCGTCGGCAGCTCATGGCCGCCGGGTTGTTTGCGCGCCTCAACTTTACAAGCCCCGACGGCGTGATTACCGAGGTGCAGTACTGGACAAGCACGCTGTGCCTGTACTCGCTCGGCTACCCGCTCTCGTCGGCGCTCTCGTACGGCATGCTCAGCAAGGTTCGCTCGCCGCTGTCCGCTCGCGAGGGCGCATGAATGCTGACGCCCTTGCGCTAGATCATGGGGCCGGCCGACCAGGGCTCAATGATCGGGTGGCAGCAGGTTGCGGGCAGTGTCGCGCGCATCACGGGCCCGATCTGGGCCGGCGCGCTGTACAACGTGCGCCTGTGGCACTGCGTGGGAGAGAGGCTGACACGCGCTCACGCTCCAGCTCGACTCTCGCGCCCGCTACGTCTTTGGCACGGCCGCGGCTCTGTCGCTCTCGGCCGCGATCGTCGTGATCATCATGTGGAAGCGCATGGTGCCCCACCCGGACGTGCAGGCCGAGATCGACGCGCGCGACCGCGGCATGACCTCGGTTGTCAAGCCGAACGACGCCGACGACACGGACGACTACGACGGCGCAACCGACGGCTACGACACGGACACGTCGTCGCGGGCGACGTCGCGCGCCTCGACGGTCGTCAAGGACTACTCAGACGCGCGCGACTACACCGACTGAAGGGTAGGCGGTGGTGGTGCGAGTGAGGCAGCAATGTGTTTTGTGATTTGAGAAGAGACGTCGGCACAGAAAGAAAGAAAAACACTGCTGACTTGGAAGCGAGCTTGCGTTCAGTTTGCCTTCAAGTTGTAAGCCTCCACTTTGAGTTAGAGCCACGAGGTGGCTTTCTTTGTCTTGCGAGGAGCCTGAGCCGATTGTAGAGGTCGCCCTGCATCGTGTCGTCCGAGTCCTGCAGGATTAAGAGTGCGTCGCGCCACTTGCTGTCGAATGCTGTCCACGCTTGCCACACTGATGAGACCCCGCTGGCTTCGTTGTGCCACACCGAGTCGTCGGGGTTGAACTTCTGGTGAAATGCGGATGCGTTGAGCACCTCATGTTTCGCATTCTGCAACTGCGCCACCATGCCGCTCGTGGCATCGCAGTAGAAAGCGCGAATATCAGTTAGCTGGCTCACGACTCCGTCGGGGTGCTGCACGGCATCTTGCTCCCCTTCGTCCGGGGTCAGCATCGCTGGTCGAGTTGTGCGCTGGCGGCAGGCGTTCCTGGACTTCCGGAAGCTTCGGTGGAACAGTAAGGCATGCATACAGGTACTGGTCCTTGCGCCTTCGCTGACCCCCGTGTGGGCGCCTTCGCCGCAGCCGCGCGCTCGATGGAGTGGACCGCGCCGCCGTCCGTGGCGGGCGCGCATCCCTCCGCACCGCAGCAGCCGCCGCCTCAGCCGCCTCAGCAACAGACGTGGCCGCATCAGCAGCAGCAGCAACCGCAGAAGCACGCCACGGCGACGGCGACGACGAGCCGGCCGAGCCCCGAGGCCGAGCGCGTGCTCGTCGAGGTGGCGGCTGCGTTGTCGTCGGCGTTGTTGTTGGTGCTGACGGCGGACGCGCAGGCGATGCGGCGGCTCAAGGAGGCCGGGCGGACGGTGCAGGACCCACACTACGCGCAGCTGCTGATGGCGTGGCAGCAGCTCACGTCGGCGGGGCAGGCGGCGCCGCAGGGCGCAGCACTGGGCGAGGTGCAGACGCGGGTGCGCTGCGACGGCCATTGCACGTCGATGCGCTGCTTAACAAGGGCGCACAGGCAAACATGCT
Organism: Parvularia atlantis; assembly: GCA_943704415.1. Taxonomy (NCBI): domain Eukaryota; order Rotosphaerida; genus Parvularia; species Parvularia atlantis. Next base: position 9,203 of record CALSCO010000078.1, on the reverse strand, counting down.
CCTGCAGGCCGTCGCCGCCGAGGGCCCCGTGCACGCCCCCGAGGGCGCGCTGCCCGAGCCGGCGCTGGACCAGCTCAAGGCGCAGGTCACGTCGTACAAGTACCTGAGCAAGAACGTGGCCGTGCCGTTTCAGATGCAGATGGTGCGCGTCGCACGTGCTGCTCACACGCGCTCACACGTGCACGTGGCAAGGGCGCGGCCGGCGTGCCCGCCACCGTCCCGCCGATGGTCCTCCTGGGCGACATGGCCCCGACGACAGCACAAGTCGCCGAGCAGCAGCACCGCCGCCACGCGCAGGCCGTCGCGCAGGCTGCCGCCAAGGTACCCACGACGGCCGAGCGCGAGGCGTCGGAGATGCGCACGCTGTTTACGAAGAAGCGCATCGTGCCCGGGTGCGCCCGCCCGGCGTGCACTCGTGGGCACGTGCTGAGCTGTGCACGCCAGCACGACGCCGCTCGGCATCGACCTGCAGACGATGATCGCCGAGCGCGAGCGGCGCGTGCGGCACTATGTCGATGCGCGCATTCAGGAACTGTCGAGCCTGCCGGCCAACCTGCCGCAGGAGGTCAAGCTCAAGGCCGTGATCGAGCTCAAGTCGCTTTCGCTGCTCGCACTGCAGAAGAAGGTGCGGCCGAGGCAGCGCGGCTGCGCAGTCAGTGACGCGGCGGCACGCGCACACAGCTGCGCGAGGAGGTTGTACAGAGCATGCGCCGCGCGACCATGACCGACATCCGCCACGCCAAGAAGCGCATGCGCCGCACCGAGCTGCACGAAGAGAAGGCGACCGACCGCCTCGAGCGCCAGCAGCAAATGGAGAAGGAGAACCGGGACCGCGCGGTGCGTTGCGCGCGCGTGCCGCTTGTGCGCCTGCGCCGGCGGGGTGACGCGCGCGTGCGGCGGTGAGCAGAAGCGCAACAAGCACCAGGAGGCGATCAAGAAGATCCTCACCCGCGTCAAGGAGTTTCGCGACTTTCACCGTGCGACGACGCTGCACAACGAAAAGTGCGCGGCTGCACCGATCAGATCGGGGCGGCTGCGGGCGGCTGACGCAGGTGCGACCAGGATCGGCGAGTTTGTCGAGCGCTGGCACACGGCCACCGAGCGCGAGTCGGCCAAGCAGAAGCAGAAGGACGCGCAGAACCGCATGAAGCTGCTCAAGTGCGCGTGTCATTTGTGCTTGCGCGTGTCTCACGCCGCGGGGCGGGTGCGCAGGGCCAATGACGAGCAGGCGTACATCACCGAGGTCACGCGGGCGAAGAACGAGCGCGTGCTGCAGCTGATCCAAAAGACGGACCATTTCCTCGACGACCTGCAAAACAAGGTGCGTGCGGCGCCTCGAGGTGGGCGCGTGCGTCTCACCCACTGCGCGCCCGCAGATCCTAGCACAAAAGGTCGCCATGGCGCGCGCCGAGGGCCGCGACCCGGCGTCGATCGTGCCGCCGAGCATGCTCAACCCGGAGGTCAAGGAGGCGCAGCGTGGGCGGCTGTTTTACCACATCGCGCACTCGATCACGGAGCCGATCACGAAGCAGCCGTCGATGCTCAAGAACGGCATGCTCAAGGACTACCAGATGAAGGGTGCGTGGGGCGTTGCGCCGAGCATGTGTTGGGGCTCATGCGGGGCTCTGCAGGCCTGCAGTGGATGGTCTCGCTGTTCAACAACTCGCTCAACGGCATTCTGGCCGACGAGATGGGCCTGGGCAAGACCATCCAGACGATCGCGCTGCTGACGTACCTGATGGAGGTGCGCCGTGGCCGAGGAGCGCGCGTGTCTCACAATGCGCGCTGGGCGCGCTGGGCAGTTCAAGAACACGACCGGGCCGTTCCTCGTCGTTGTGCCGCTCTCGACGCTGACTAACTGGCAGATCGAGTTTGAAAAGTGGGCGCCCGAGATTAAGAAGGCGCGCGGCGGGCGAGGCTCAGCCGTGGCGCGGCGCACTGACGCCCCGCCCGCACAGGTCGTCTACAAGGGCTCCAAGCTGCAGCGCAAGGACCTGCTGATGCGCGGCCCGAGCAGCTTTAACGTGCTTGTGACGACGTACGAGTTTATCATGCGGGTGTGCGAACGCGAAACGCGTGATGGGCATTGCTGACCGTTCTGCGCAGGACAAGAACGCGCTCAGCCGCATCAAGTGGGTGTACCTGGTCGTCGACGAGGGTGTGTGGTGCGCGCGCGCGCGCGCGAGAGAGAGAGAGAGAGAGAGAGAGAGAGAGAGAGAGAGAGAGAGAACGGCGCGGTGCACGCCTGACGCTCAGCACAGGCCACCGCCTCAAGAACGACGCCGCGCGCCTCACGCGCACGCTGAGCGAGTCGTACTCGGTGCCGCACCGCCTGCTGCTCACGGGCACGCCGCTGCAAAACAACCTGCCCGAGCTGTGGTCGCTGCTCAACTTTTTGCTGCCAAAGGTGCTGCTGCTGGCGCTGCGTTCGTGCAGCGCGATGACGGGCGCGCGCAGGTGTTCAACTCGGTCGCGACGTTTGAAAAGTGGTTCGCGGCGCCGATCGAGGAGAAGAAGGGCCTGAACAAGGACGACCTGCGCCTGACAGACGAGGAGGAGCTGTTCCTGATCAAGAAACTGCACAGCGTGCTCGAGCCGTTCATGCTGCGGTGCGCTGGGGGGCCATGTGAACGGGCGAGGCGCAGCAGCTGATGCTGCTGCTCGCCGCGCAGCCGCCTCAAGCACGATGTTGCGTCCGAGCTGCCAGACAAGGTCGAGCGCGTGCTCAAGTGCCCAATGTCGGCGCTGCAGCGCCTCATGTACCGGGAGGCGACGCAGAACCGGTGCGCACCCATCGCGCTGTGGTGGTGACGACGGCTGACAGCCTGCGTCGCGGCAGCACGAACCGCGAGTCGCTGTCGCACTTTGACTTTAATGCGAACGCGGTGCTGTCGGAGCTGCGCAAGATCTGCAACCACCCGTTCATGTTTGAGGACGTGGCGGTGCGGCTGCGGGGCGCGCAGGGGCCCAAGCCGGTGCTGACGTGCGGCGCGCAGGACCTGATGTTTCCGGACGGCCGGTACAACGACTACCTCATTCGCTCTTCGGGCAAGTTTGAGCTGCTGGACGTGCGTGTTTTTGCTTTTGCGTGCGCGCTTGTTGTGCTGCGCTGGCTCACGAGCGCACGTAGCGCATCATGCCCAAGCTGCAGGCGACGAAGCAAAAGGTCGTCATCTTCTTCCAGTGGACCAAGGTGCTCGACCTCGTCGCGGTGTACATGGAGTACAAGGGCTATCAGTACCTGCGGCTCGACGGCGCCGTGTCTGGTGTGGACCTCGCGACGGCTGCGTGAACGACGTTGTGACGCGCCGTGCCTAGGTGACGACCGCGCCGACGCGATGGCCAAGTTCAACGAGAAGGACAGCCCGTACTCGGTCTTCATGGCGACGACGCGCGCGGGCGGCCAGGGCATCAACCTGCAGGTGCGCTGGGCATAATCCGCGGTCTCGCCCCGCAGCGACTCACAGCCTGGCAGACCGCCGCGACCGTCATCCACTTTGAGTCGGACTGGAACCCGCACGCGGACCAGCAGGCGCAGGACCGGTGCACGCGGTCACGCGGGGTGGTCGCGCGTCCAGGGTCTGATGCACGCGGCAGGGCCCACCGCCTCGGCCAGACGCAGGAGGTGCGCGTGTTCCGGTTCATCACCGCGGACTCGATCGAGGAGATCATCCTCGAGCGCGCGCAAAACAAGCTCGACATGGACGCCAAGGTGCGTGCGCGCGCGCGCGGGGCGGTGCTGAGCCGCTGCGGCTCATCCTGTGCGACAAACAGGTCATCCAGGCAGGCAAGTTTGACCAGAAGACGACGGCGAACGAGCGCGACCTCATCCTGAAGGAGATCCTCTCGCGCCAGAAGGCCGCCGAGGCGGCCGAGCAAGAGACAGACGATCCCGAGAACCACGAGAGCGCGTTCACGGATCTGGAGGACCTGAACGAGATGCTCGCGCGCGGGCCGAACGAGGTCGAGCTGTTCAACCGCATCGATCGCGAGATGGACGAGCGGCACCGGCAAGAGTGGCAGCGGCGCAGTCGCAACGGGGCAGTGCCGGGCCGGTGCGCACTTCACGCCGCGCGCTGGCGATGCGGCGCTGACCGCGCGGGGCCGCGCGCCAGGCTGATGGAGTACAACGAGCTCCCGCGCGAGTGGCAGGAGCCGCCGACCAAGACGCGCTATAAGCGACCGGACGAGGACATCGAGGTCGACAACATGGGCCGGAGCGTGCGCAAGGCCAAGATGGGCAAGCAGGGATCGTATGTGGAGCCGACGGACGAGCAGTTTTGGCGCGCGCTCGAGCAGGTGCGGTCAAAGTCACGGTTGTTGCGAGCTGACGCGTGCGTGTTGGTGTGCGCAGAACCAGGATCCGAAAGAGTACCTGGAGGGCGTGCGTGAGCGCCGCGCCAAGCGTCAGGAGCGCAAGAACGCCGGCGACGAGCCCGCGGCAGCACGGGTGCGCTTGCGTCGCGACGCTGCGGCAGCGGCTGACCAAGGGGACGCAGGAAAAGCCCGAGGTCAACGCTGCGGCTAAGCAGATCGTGCGGCAGTGCCAGGCGCTGATGAAGACGATCGAGGAGTGCTGCGACGAGACGTGCGCGCGGGCGCGTGGCTCTTGTGTGCGGCCTGACGCGGCTCGGCGCACCAGAGGCCGCCCGCGCTGCGACATCTTCCGCGAGCTGCCGCCCAAGTCGACGCCGATGTACTATGAAGTGATCAAGCGGCCGATGGCGATGGCGGTCATCTCGGTGCGTTGTGTCGCATTGCGACGCTCGCGTCGGCGTGACTGACCGTGCGCGGCGTGGCGCGGCAGAAAAAGATCGCGGGCGGCAAGTATCACGCACTGGACGAGTTTGCGGACGACGTCAACCTGATGTTTGAGAACGCCAAGACGTACAACCAGAACGACTCTCCCGTGTACGAGGACGCCGTTGTGCTGCAGGTGCGCGCACGGTGGTGGTCGTGCTGCGAGCGGTGGCGCTGAGCGGGTGGTGTGCGCAGGAAACGTTTCAGGCCAAGCTGGACGACGTCGTGGCCAAGGCGGCACGCAGTGCGGTGCGGTTTGCCGGTTGGCATGCCGCATGTCGCTGACCCTTCGGCGCAGCAACGGCAGAGCCGCAAGGCCAAGGCGGCCTCGGCCGAGTCGTCGCAGCCGCAGAGCCCGGCCGCGTCCGGCAGCGCGTCCGGCAGCGGGTGCGTGTTTGCGGGCCGGGTCGGCCGGAGTAGGATGACGCTGACCCTGCGGGCAGGCGCGTGTCGATCAGGCTCAACGTGGGCGGCGGCGGCAAGAAGCGCAAGGCGGCCGTGGAGGTGCGCAGTGCCGCGATCGTGCGCGCGACCACACCGCTCAAACGCGCATGGGCACAGGAGCCAGACGAGGACGAGGACGAGGACGAGGACGAGGACGGGGACGGGGACGAGGCCTCGCCCGCCGGCTGGGAGGACGACGACGCGCGCGGCATCCACAGCGACGACGACGAGCGGGCGCGCAAGAAGGGTGGCAAGGGTGTGTCGCGTGCGGTGTATGCGATGGTGCTGACGCGGCGTCGCCACAGGCAAAGCGCCCGCGCGCCCCGCCGTGCCGCGCCTCAAGCTCTCTGTGAGCAAGCGCCGCACGATGCAGTGCGTCACGCGCGCGCGGTTGCCAGCGCCGTTGCTCAACCCATACGCAGGCTCGACACGGCCGCGTCGCCAGCAGACAGCGACGACAGGTGCCGTGATCCGTGTGCGCGCGAGACGTGTCGCTGACACCGGGCGCAGCGCGGGCGAGGACAGCGCCGAGCCAGCACCGGTCGCACCGAGCGTGCCCCGCATCTCGATCAGCATGCGCGGCGTGCGCCCAGCAGAGAGCGAGGCCGACGAGGAGGACGCGGAGGAGGAGGGGGGCGAAGACAACGAGGAAGAGGAGGAGGGCGAGGAGGAGGGGGACGACGACGACGACGAGGACGAGGACGAGGACGACAACGCGGGCCTGGGCGAGCCGCTCGACGACCTTGACGGCGATATGGTGTGAGAAAGCCGCGTTGTCTTACACCTGGGGCCGATGGTTACAAAAAGCGCGCTGTACACGACGGCCGCACGCCGCCTTGTCGTACACACGTCGGTCACAAGTAGCGCTTGCACATCTCAAAGGTGCTCATGGTGATTGCGACCGACGGGGCGACCCAGAGCGCACGCGCGAGCATGCCGCGCGTGAACGCGTGCACGCCCTCAGCCCGCCACAGCCCGCGTGCGACGTCGAGCGGCGACGCGAAGACGACGAGGCTGGCCGGCGCCAGTCGTGGCCCCGGCCCGCCGATGAGCGGCGGCCGCCGCCCGGGCTCGCGCTGGACCTGCCACCGCGTCTTAATGACGTCGAGCGGGTTGGCGGCGGCGCCAGCGATGCCGCCGGCCGTGGCGCTGCAGACGACGAAGAGCGCGTACGGCAGCTGGTCCTGCACGGCGGGTGAGCGCGGCGCGGGCTGCAGATCAGGCGCACCGATGACGTGCCGCGGGCGTGCGCGGCCGCGAGCTTGAGCTGCTCGTACGCGGCAAAGTAGACCATCGAGTGCGGCACAAACACGGCGAGGCTGGTCAGGTACCCGCGGTACAGCCCCTGCGCCGCGTCGCGCTGTGAGCGAGCGCGCGCGGTGCGGGCGAGAGAGAGAGAGAGAGAGAGAGAGAGAGAGAGAGAGAGAGAGACACGCACCCGCACGCCCTCGCGCCGCAGCAGGTCGCGCACGATCGTGCGGGCCGATGCGCCGTCGGCGCGCGTCGTGACCTGCAGGCGCTGCTTGACGATCTGGTGGCCGCGCGCGCGTGAGTGCGCGCCGCGCATCGTGCGCCATTCGCAGCGCACCTCCATCGGCGTCCAGAGCACGCTCGACGCGACCTCGGCAAACATGCCGCAGACGACGTGCACGAGCGTCCCGCCGTCGCCGCCGCCGCCGAGCACGCGCTTGCCGAGGTCGTACGTGGCGAGGTAGACGGTGAGCGCGGGCGTGTGCAGCGCCGCGGCCACGCCCACGCCGCGGTACAGCCGTGCGAGGCCGACGCCGGGCGGCGGCGGCGGCGCGGCGGTCTGGCGGAGCGTCTTGAAGGTGTCGATTGGGTGCGTGAGCACGCGCGCGCTCAGCCCCGCCAGCGCGCTGGCCGCGAGCGTCGCGCTGGCCGACGGGGGAGCGGGTTGCGTGTTGTTCTGCATCGCGGACGCGGTGACCGATCGGAGCTGCGATCGGAACTGCGCTGCGCGATCGTCATGCTCCTTGCCAGCGCGTGCGCGCGGCTCGGTGCACGGACGGGAACTGAACGTGCTGCGGCTGCGCACTGGTTGCGCTGGGCTCGGTTGAGTTATGGACGGCCTCAGGCTGGCACTGGCCGCATCGTCATCGTCATCGTCGCATTGCCGCGCACGCGCTGGCTTGTGTGTCTGGGTCGCGCGTCTGCACACGCCCTCATGCACGCCCTCGGCACGCCCGCGCCCGGCCCGGCCCAAGCACGACCCACACACACACACACACACACACAACAAAAAAAACTCATACTATACCGACAACATACACATCAACGCACAGCAGCGATGTCTAAGCCGCGGTCGGCGACGGGCGCCGACTGGGAGAAGTGTGCGTCGCGTGCCCAGGCCGCGCGCCCAGGCCGCGCGCCCGTGCCGCACAGCTCACGCTGCGCCCACGCCGCCGACGCAGACAAGAAGCCGGTGGAGGACGAGAAGGAGACGGAGATCAAGGGTGCGCGCGGCTGACGTGCGCGTGGCTGACGTGCGCGTGGCTGACGTGCGCCGCCGCCGCTGGGCAAACAGTGCTCGACGAGGGCGACATTGCGCTGCTCAAGACCTACGTGCGCGCGACGCCCTGCGGCGTGGGGGACGTGCGGGCGACGTGACACGGACGGGCGCGCGCGCGGCAGGGCGTGGGCGCGTACGCGACCGAGATCAAGAAGCTCGAGGAGGAAGTGAAGGACATCGTCAAGCGCGTCAACGAGCGCATCGGTGCGGGGCTGCGGCGTGCGGCATGGCGGCACGCGCTCACGACGGCGCGCGACACAGGCGTGAAGGAGAGCGACACGGGCCTCGCCCCGCCCAACCTGTGGGACATCCAGGCCGACAAGCAGATGATGCAGGAGGAGCAGCCGCTGCAGGTCGCGCGCTGCACCAAGATCATCCAGTCGGGCGAGAACGAGCCGGCCAAGTACGTGATCAATGTGAAGCAGCTGGCCAAGTTTGTCGTCGCGCTGGGCGAGCGCGTCGCCCCCACCGACATCGAGGAGGGCATGCGCGTCGGGTGCGTCTGTCTTCGGATCGTGCTGCAGTGCTCGTGCTCACGCGTCCTCGCGCACCCCCCACACGCAGCGTCGACCGTACAAAGTACCAGATCCAGATCCCCCTCCCGCCCAAGATCGACCCGAGCGTGACGATGATGCAGGCACGCACGCACCCACGACGCAGCGGCAGCACTCCCTGACAACGATCCCGCGCAGGTCGAGGAGAAGCCTGACGTGACGTACAACGACGTCGGCGGCTGCAAGGAGCAGATCGAGAAGCTGCGCGAGGTCGTCGAGATCCCGATGCTGCACGTGCGTGCGCGGCTCGTGCGCGGCGCCGCGGCACCTCACGCAGCGCGATGCAGCCCGAGCGCTTCGTCAACCTCGGCATCGACCCGCCCAAGGGCGTGCTCATGTACGGGCCGCCGGGCACGGGCAAGACGCTGTGCGCCCGCGCCGTCGCCAACCGCACCGACGCGACGTTCATCCGCGTCATCGGCTCGGAGCTCGTGCAAAAGTGCGGTTGCGCGCGCGAGGGTGCGCCTGGCTCACACACACACACACGCGCGCGCGCGCCCCAGGTACGTCGGCGAGGGCGCGCGCATGGTCCGCGAGCTATTTGAGATGGCCCGCACCAAGAAGGCCTGCATCATCTTCTTTGACGAAGTCGACGCCATCGGCGGTGCGCCTCGCTCTGCGCGTACGGCAAACGGCTCACCGCTTTGCGGGCAGGCGCGCGCTTTGACGACGGCGCAGGCGGCGACAACGAGGTCCAGCGCACGATGCTGGTGCGCGGCCCACGCACGCCTCACCTCTCTGCTCACAACGACCGCAGGAGCTCATCACGCAGCTCGACGGCTTTGACCCGCGCGGCAACATCAAGGTCCTCATGGCCACCAACCGGTGCGCGCCCAGACCCGCACCAGCGCCTCGCGTAGCTCACCGGCCCCCCC
>CALSCO010000077.1:0-11763 GCA_943704415.1 Parvularia atlantis | reverse complement strand
GGGGGGGACGTGCCGGCTGCTGACGTGCGACTGCGACCTGCGCAGCGCCCGTTCAGCGACGCGCTCGTCAAGGCGCTGAGCGATGCGACCCGGGCGAGCAAGGACCTTGCGCGCGTGCTGCCGATCGATTTGAGCGCGAGCACGTCGTCGCCAGCCAAGCCACCATCGCGCGAGCGCAGCGGCAGCGACGGTGAGCCCGCGCCCGCATGTTCTCCCTCACGCGTGCTCAACACGGTGTGCCTGCGCGCAGCACACCATCGCAACGCGAGCGGACCACCCGCCGGCGGGTGCGTGCCGCCGTGCGCCGCCTGAATTGGACTGCTGACGGTCGCACCCGTGGCAGGATACGTGCGCTGCAGCTGCCTGCGCTGGAGACGACGGAACTGGCGCGCACGCGCAGTATGCGGTCGCCGCGCTCGCCACTGACCCCGCCCTCTCCGAGTATGATGGCATAGGTTTAAGCAACTCGAACTCACAAACTGCTAAATGGGCGAGGCTTCCGTCCGGCGCCGTTGTGTCCTTCGGCCACCAACACATCCATCTGGAATGTTACACCGACGAGCGTCACGACCCGCTGGGCTCGCTGCAGCACATGCACGACCGCATCGCGGAAAATGGCATGTTGGATTCTCGTACGTCCGGCGTACCTAGTCGTTGTCGCACACGTGCTCGTGTTCACCCGGGTCTTGCGCGGGCTGCTGCTGCTGGATCATGCACAGACACAGGCCCTGGCTCGTGCGCAGCTGGTGCAGGCCCTGGCTCGTGCACAGCTGGTAGTCGCTCTTGCGCGACTTGTGTAGAAGCAGGATGCCGCGCGGCTGCACGCTGGAGATCGCTGTGCAGCGCGTCGACCGTGCGCGCGAGGGCCTGCACGCGCTCACGCAGCGTTTGCACCTCGTCGGCCGCCGCGTCCCCACCCGTTGCTGGCGGTGGCTGCTGCGCGACCTGCTGAATGCGCCGTTGCAGCGCCCGGCGCGTCTCGGGATCGACGCCGCGCAGGTCCTCGGTCGCGACGCGCCGGAGCACCTCGTCCTCGGCCTCCTGATTGGCGACGCGCGTGACCTTCTTCATCTGCGCGGTGCGTGAGCGATCGGCGCACACCAGCACGCTGTCGCCGCACCGCCTGCCGCTCGTGGTGCGCCGGCGCGAGCAGCTCGATCGCGACGTGCAGCACGGCAAACTGCGTCACGATCATCGCGGCGGCCCAGAAGAAGAACGCAAAGCGCGTGTGCACGGTCTCGGCGGATGCGGCGTGCAGCGGTACGGGGCGCAGCAGCTGCCGCACCGCGCCGCGCTCGACCAGCTGCGCAAAGTCGCCCGTGCGCCGCCGCAGCCGCCGCGCGACGAGCTGGATGAAGATCAGCATATTTTGACCATCGACGCACAGCGGGACGTACACAGTAGCATGCGCCACCGCGTGCTGTTCGTGTGCCTCGGTGCGGGCCGTGCTGTGTGCCGTGCGCCGGGCGTGCTGCTGACGTGCGCGGGCCGCAGGCAACATCTGCCGCAGCCCGATGGTCGAGGCCGTGTTTGCGCAGCGCGTGCGCGACCTGGGCCTCGCCGAGCGCTTCACGATCGACAGGTTCGCGGCGATTGTGTGCGCGCGAACGAGCGGCCCTGACGTGTGCACGCTGCGCAGCTGCGGTACGGCCAACTACCACGTCGGCGAGGGGCCCGACCCGCGCACGATCGCCACGTGCAAGCGCCACGGCGTGCCGATCGACCACTCCGTGCGCCAGGCACGCCGTCAGAGCCGCGCCCAGTACGCGCTCTGACGGCCGCTGCGGCACAGCTGAGCAAGGGCGACTTTGACGCGTTCGACTTTGTCTTCGCGATGGACGAGAGCAACCTCGAAAACATCCTGCGGCGCAAGCCCGCCGGCAGCGCCGCCGTGGGTGTGCCGCCGCGTCGGCTGTGCGATCGGCGGGTGACAGTGACGCGTGATTGCAGTCCAGCTCTTTGGCGAGCATGACCCGGAGCGGCAGCGCATCATCGAGGACCCGTACTACGGCGGCATCGAGGGCTTTGAGCAGGGTGCGCCGGCGGTCCGGCTGCACACACAGTCGCTGACAGCACGCCCGCGCAGTCTACGCGCAGGCGCGGCGCTGCTCAGACGGCTTCCTGCGCTCGCTCGGGCTGCTCCCTCTCGCACCATAAGTAGTATCGTCAGCGCATGGCACGTACGTAGCAAGCGACACGCTCATACAGCCACGGTCTTTCTCCTGCGATAGACCAGCTGCAGCTCCGCCGAGCTCTTCCAAATGCAGTTGCGGATCGTGCCCAAGTTCATGTTGGGCTTGAGCACCTGCACGGTCGCAGTCGCGTCAGCCGTGCGTGTGCGAGCGCCCTGTGGCGCACCGTGTCGTTGCACAGAATCTCGTAGCGCTGCTCGGCGTCCTGCTCGTCCAGCTTGAGCTTCTGCAGTACAAACAGGACAATCTTCTTCGCCCGCAGGATGCGGCTGGCCGTCACGCGGCGGTTGCTACGCATGCACGCCGCAGCGTCATCAGGCTGCGCGCGCGCGCCAGGGACGCACTTGAGCGGCAGCTGCGGCATGTCTTTCTCGTCCTCGCTCATGAGCGAGAAGCTGTACTTGGTCATCTCCTTCACAAAGACGCGCTCCTGCGGCGGCGCCGTCAGCACGCGCCGCCCGCACGTCCGCCGTGCACGCACCTTGAGCACGCAGTCGACCAGCCACGCCGGCGCACACTTCTCGAGCGCGGCGCAGTCGCTCCCGATGTCCTGGACGCGGCTGCGGAACACACCGACGGCCGTGGCCGAGGTCGCTGCGGCAGCGTCACCAGCCCTGCCGTCAGGGCGCGGCCCGCGCGCACCCGACTCTTCCGAGATGACGACGACGGTTTCAGGCGGCAAATCGTACGGCGCTACGACGATCATCGGTGGCCCCTGCCGCGCGCGAGCGTCAGCAAGGCACACGTGCATCACGCGCGTGGGCACGCACGGCCGACGAAGCGGCCTCACTCGAGTCGGGCGCCGCCGCCGCCACCTGCGCCGACGTCGCGGCTGCGGGTGCGGGCGATCGACTCCCGTTGCTGCTGGGCGACAAAGACCCGAAGCCGACCTGCGTGGGCACGTGCCGTCAGCGCGGCTCATGCAACGGCAACGGCACGCACCGATGGCGCAAAGCTCCGCAGCCGCCCAAACAGCGACGTGTCCTTCTCGGGCGCGACCGGCAGCTGCGCCTGCGCCGTCGTGACGCTGGTGGTGCCGTTGGCGCTCTGTGCGTGTGCGGACCGTCGGTCAGTCGTGCTCGCTGCCGCGCCGAGGGCCGCACCTCTGCGGGACTGTCGCGCGCACCGGAGCCGTCATCTTGGCCGCGCATCGTCAACACAAGCGCGCACACGTCAGGACACGGGCGCACCACTCAGCGCCGAGCTATCGTCGGGCGACTGCAGCTGCTTGTCGCGCAGGGCGGCCTCGCGCGCGTCAAAGTCCTTGCGCCACGCCCGCAGTGCCGTCGACAGCAGGACCTGCCCGAGGCTGACTGCGCCGGCCGCGCCTCAGACCGAGGGTGCGTACGCGACTCTAGCGCGCTCACCCTTCGTGTCGTCCATGTACGAGTCGCGCGGCAGGTCGGTGTCGATTGCAAACACCTCGCCGTTGGCGAACGAGTTCTCGTCAAAGTGGATCGCGAGCACCTGCGCACGCGCCCGCCCAGCGTCAGCCGGGTCACGACGCAGCACGCGTGCACAGCCGTACGCCGGTCTTGACGTCGGACGAGAACCAGTTGGGCAGCCACACGACCTCGTTGAGCTCCTGCGCAGCCTTCTCGAGCGACGGCGCGGCGACGTCGCGGACCTTGGTGCCCTGGCGAGCGCGGCACGCTGTGAGCACACGCACCGGCACAACCGCCGCCCCACGCGCACCCGCATGATGTCCCACAGCTCGATGCGCCCGGCCGTGTCGCGCGTGAGGATGTGCCGCTTGCTGTTCAGCAGCGCCTGCCCGATCATGCCCGGCGAGCCTGGACGAGCGCGTCACGCGATCAGTCTGAACACCCCGGGCACGGCGCGCCAGTCGACGCACCGGCGATTTGGCGCACTGGGCGCTCCGACAACGGCTGCATCTCGCCTTCCACGCCGCTTGCTCGCCTCTCGAGCGCGGCGCGCGGAACGTCGCTCTGCCGCGCGGCGTCAGCCCGGCGATGCATGCGGCATCCACGCGCACCCAACATCCAATGTCGGAGCGCGTCGTCGCCACCCAGAGCTCGCCCGGCCCGCCGCACACGATCTTGGTCACGGGCGCCGTCTCCTTGACGACGAGCACGGGGTGGGCGTGCGCGCGGCTCGTGCAGAACACGGCGCCGTCCTTGCTACCCGAGTAAAACGTCACGAGCGACTGCGCCGTCGCCGTCAGCGTGCGCGCGGCAGCAGCGGGCGGTCGCGCACGTCGTCGGCCGCGAGCGTCCAGACCGAGTCGTCGTGCATCGTGTACGTGGCCAGGCAGCGCTGTTGCCCGACGTCCCACAGCTTGACGGTCGCGTCGGACGAGCCCGAGAGGCACTGCGGGCGCTGCTGAGCGGCCACTTGCGCGCGGGCGCGTGGGCGGCGCACCAGCGTGCCGGTCGCATCCAGCAGCAGCGCCTTGACGTTGTCCGTGTGGCCGATCAGCTTGGCCACGCGCTTGCCGCTGCGCGCGTCCCACAAGCGGATGGCGCGCTCGGGCGTGCCCGCGGCGAGGACGGTGCCGGCGCGGTTGACAGCGACGGCGTAAATTGACGCCTTGTGGATGTTGCTGAGCGCGACTGCGCGCGCCATTCGCGAGCGTCGGCCTTCCACGGCACCCAGCAGCAGCAGCAGCGCGTGCTCGCACCGGCGGGTTCGGCCGGCGTCTCGGTCACGGCCGTCAGCGTCGCGATGTCCCACACGTACATCGACTTGTCCAGCCCGGCCGACACGACCTGCCCGACGTCTGCGGCGAGCGCCTGCGTCCGCGTCACGCTTCCGCTCCAGCGCGCAGATCACACGGGCGACGCACCAGCGCCTTGACGTAGTCGATGTGCTTGGCAGCCGACGCGATGCACGCGCCCGACGCCGTGTCCCACGCCTTGAGCGTCGTGTCGAACGAGGCCGTGAGCACTGCCCGACCGCGGACGTGAGCCGCCGGGCGCGGTGCACGCGTGCACTGTCACGCACGCCGCTCCCCGTCGGCGCCACAGAGCACGCCGTCGTTGACCCAGTCGGTGTGGCCGTGGAAGGCGAGCGCGGACGCGTCGATCTGCATCACCCGCCGTCGCCGTGAGCCTGAGCGCCGTCGCACAACGCACAACGCGCGCACCGTGGCATCGTTGCCGGCCGTGTCCCACGCGCGCACGGTCGCGTCGCGCCCGCACGAGTACAGGCGGCGTGCGGCGTGCGCGTACGCGAGGCTGCGGGGCGTGTGCGACGTCAGTCCGGGGGCGCGTGCAGGACGTGCAGGCGCGACAACAGCAGCAGCAGCAAGCAGCGAAACGGCGAGCAGAAAAAGGAGGAGGAGCAGCAGGACGACAACGCACCTGTTCACGCCCAGACGGTGCTGCTCGCGCGCGTCGGGCGGCGCGAGGACGAGCGTCACGCGCGAGCGCGGCGTGCGGCGCATCGCGGTGGCCACGCTTGGAATCGCGCCACGCCTCACCCGCTCCCCGCACTTGTCGTACGATTGGCATGGGGCGCCGCTATGTCGTGCCGTGCGCGCACTGCCGCAAGCAGCTCCAGTTCGAGGCGGCCGAGAGCTCGGTGGGCGCGCTGCTGAGCATGTCGTGCTTCTACTGCGGCGGGTGCGGATCGCCGTGTGGCGTGTGCGCACCCGCGTCCTCCTCACACGGCTGAAGGATGACCATGGTGCGGCTCGAGGCGTCGCGACCACCCGCGAACCCGCCGCCACCCGCGCCGACCGCGCAGGCGGCGCCGTCGCGGCTCACGGTCAGCACGGGCGGGGGCGGTGCCGCGGCGGCGGCGGCGGCGCCCGGACGCGACGCGCGGCTGCCATCGCCCACGTCGCAGGTGTGTTGGAGGGCTGTTCCGGAGAAGCGGCTCACGCGCCGCGCTGCCGCAGAAGTCGCCCACGGGGCCGCGCGCGCCCGCGCCGACGCCGCCCACCGGCGTGCAGCCGTACAGCGTGCGTGTTGCTGCCGCACGTGCCGGACACGTCGCTCACCGGCCCGTGCAGCAGCCGCCGCGGCCCGCACAGCAGCTGCCGGCCGTGCCACACGCGAGCGCGCTGGCCGACGGCGTCGCGCGCGTGTCGCTCGGCAGTCCGCAGCGGCGGTGCGTGCGCGTGCGCCTGGAGCACGCCCGACTGACGTGCGCGCCAGATCGGTCGCGCCGCAGCAGTCGCTGCCGCCCGTGCCGCAGACCGCCGCGCCCGTGCGACCGCCCGCGAACGCGCCGAGCCGGTGCGCGTGTCTGCTGTGCACGAGACATCGCTGAGACGGAGGCGTCTCGCATAGATTGCCCGCACCCGCACCCGCACCCGCGCCTGCGCCTGCGCCCGCGGTGGACGACGACGCCACGCTCGTCAATGCGGACGTGGACGAGGTGACGGTGATCGACTCGGGCAGCTACACGACCGTGACATCGTCGTCGCCGTCGCCGTCGCCGTCGCCGCGCTCGTCGCTCGAGTCGTCAAGCTACAACGAGGACGACGCGACACGCATCAACACCGCGCCCGGTGTGCACGCCTCCCGCCGGTTGGCGACGCGCGCCGCTCATCGCGCCCGTGCTGCGCGCAGAGATCGCCCTGCCGGCCTTCTTGCTGATCAACTACGACGAAGACCTCGTTCTGGGCGCGCCGATCGGGCAGGGCGGCGCGGCGACGGTGCGCACAGCGCTCGACAAGCCGCCAGTGCCTCATGCACGCGCCTACGCAGATTACGTCCGCGGTGCTGGTCGAGCCGGAGCGCGTGCGCTCGCGCCACAAGCAGGTCGTCGTCAAGGCGCCGCTGCCGCGCCCGAGCATGCCCGAGCACATCCAGCACGCCATGTTTCTGCAGGAGATTGCGATCATGTGGAGCCTGTCGTTCCACGAGAGCGTGGTCTCGCTCGTGGGCTTCTCACTGCGGCCGCGGTGTATCGTCATGCCTCGGTGCGCTTGCCCGGCGCACGCGCCTGCCGCGCCTTGTGCTCATGCGCTGCGCTGGCCCAGGTACGACACAGACCTGCACCAGATGGTCAAGAACCCGTCCAACGCCAGGACGTTCCTCACGCCGGGCAACGTCGTCTCGCTCGCGCGTGCGTGCAGCTTGTTCTACACGGTGGCTGCCGCTGACGCACGCCCGTGCCCGCAGGCCAGATCGCGAGCGCGATGGAGGCCACGCACGGGCTCAACGTGATCCACCGCGACCTCAAGAGTGCCAACGTCCTGCTCAACGTCACGGACGACTGCCAGCTCAAGGCGGCGCTGACCGACTTTGGTGCGCTCTGCGTCTCTACGACGATGGCGCACGTGGCTGAGCGTGCGCGCCGGCCAGGCATCGCACGCGTCACGACCAAGCCGCAGGTGGCCGGCCAGACGTTCATCAACCTGACGGGCCTGAGCGCGCGCTACTGCGCGCCCGAGGTCTTCCCGCGCGTGCTGCTCAATGTGAGCGTGCAGAACGCCGACTTAGTGCGTGCACACGTGCGCACACGCGCGCACACACACACACACCGTGCTCAGCCCGTCGTGCGCAGGAGAAGCGCGCGGACGTGTACGCCTACGCGGTCATCCTGTGGGAGCTGCTGGCCGGGCAGCCCGTGTGGCCGGGCCTGTCGGTGCAGGACATCGAGGTCAGCGTGCGGTCGGGCAAGCGCCCGGACCAGACGCAGTGCGCCGTCGCGGCGGACGCGCGCCTGCCCAAGCTGCAGAAGACGATGGCCAAGTGCTGGGCGCAGGAGCCGCTGCAGCGCCCGTCGTTCGCGGAGGTCCTGCGGCAGCTGCCAACAACCAGCTGACTCTTGAACACTATTGTGTGTGTGTAAGGCATGCCGACCGAAGCTCCGTCGTCAGCAGGCGCGGCCGCAGGGCCCGCCGCGGCCAGGCAGGCGCGGCGGGCCAGCCAGACGCAGTTCGCCATGGGCCCGCAGGCGGCCGAGATGCGCCCGGCGTTCCGGCGCGCCAACGTGGTCACGGGCCTGCTGCTGGGCGCGTTCGTCGCCTCCGTCTGTGCGTGGCGCGCAGTGCCCGTGCGTGCGTGCGCGCTGTGTCTCGCTCACGCACGTCGCGTCGTGGGCGCGCGCGCGCGCAGACGGCTACTCCATGTGGGCCGTCAAGCAGGAGGACTTTAGCGACGTCGACAGCACGCCGCTGCCGCCGCCGACGCAGCGCGACGCCGCCGCCAAGTGAGCACCCGCGTGCGCAAGCGGATGGACAGCGCGCGCTCGCGCGTGGGTCCTGTACGTATGTGTGTGTGTGTGTGTGTGTGTGTGTGTACGCTGCGAACGAACGGCCAGCTGCTGGCGCGGACAGAGGCGCGCTCTGTCACTTTGCCGGCCAGCCTCGCGCGCCAAGCATGGCCGCGGCGCCGTCGTTGCCGGAGGACGCCGGCGTGTTCGTGCACGGTCTGCGGCGGTGCGCGGCGTGCGCGGCCCGGCCCGACGCGCACGGCTCACGGCCGCGCGTAGAGGCGACAGCGACGACGCGCTGCGCAGCGCGCTTGAGGCGCACGGGCAGGTCACGGCGTTCGTGCGCCCGCCTGGCGCCACATACGGTGCGCTGGCCTGGCGCGCGCGGGGCGCGGGGCGCTGACGGTGCGGCACCGCAGCCTTCGCGTACTTTGCCAAGCCCGACCAGGCCGACGCCGCTGTGGCCAAGCTGCACGGCCGCGACCAGACGCTCTTCGTGACCGGGCTGTATAAGCTGCACCGGTTCATGGTCCAGCGCGCGCGCGCGCGCGCGCAAGCCTGTAGGGCCGCAGCTCATGCGCCGCGCACGCCCGCAGTCGCGCGAGGGCTACCACCGCCGCTACATCGTCATCGGCGACCTCCGACGCAGCGTGTTGGAGCAGGATGTCGAGTACCTGTTCAAGAACTTCACGTGCGCGCGCTCGCTCTTTCGCCGTTGCGTGCTCATCTGTCGGGCGCGGACCGCAGGGCGCTGCGTGCCGTGCGCCTGCTGTCGTCCGGCAGGGAGCACCCCGGGAGCCTCGCCGTGGTCGCGTTCGTCTCGGATGTGAACATGCACCGGGTCATCGAGCAGTCCATCGGCGCGCGCGCGCTGTCAAACAGCAGATCAGTTGAGGAGCTCATCTTCCGGCCCATGACGTCCGAGGGCGAGTCAAAGCAGGACGGCAAGAACGAGCCCAGGCAGGACAGCAAGTCAGTTGTCAAGAGCGAGCCTCACTCGGATGCCAAACCAGAGCCTCGGCCGGACGTCAAGAGCGAACCCCGCTCGGACAGCAGGCCAGAACCGCGCTCGGACAGCAAACCAGCACCGGCAGCACCGACTGCAGCACCGATCAAGACGCAGCAGCAGACCTCGCGGCTTGAAGGACGGCTCGAGGCGCGGCCAATGCCGCAGCCGACTGCATCGCGGCTCGAGGGGCGTCTGGACACACGACCTCCGCCGCCGCCACCGCCGACGCAGCCCGCGCCACCGCCGCCGCCACCACCGACGACCCAGCCCGCGCCACCGCCGCCGCCACCACCGACGACCCAGCCCGCACCGCAGGCGACGACGCGGCTCGAGGGCCGACTTGAGGCGCGGCCGGCGCAGCAGTCGCTCAACGGGTGCGCGGGCAGCCGCCTCGTCGCGTGCGCTCACCACCGCAATGCGCGGTAGAGACGAGGAGCAGGACGCGGTCAGCGGCGTGCTGAATGCGACCGAGGGCACCGTCAAGACACTCTTCCTGAGCAACCTGAGCGTGCGTGCCTCCGGTCGCACACGTGCGAGAGCAACACGCGGCGCGTGGCGACAGGTCGAGACGGTGGAGCAGGACGTCTGGAAGCTGTGCGAGCCCTTTGGCGAGATCGAGAGCGTGCTGTTCAAGAAGACGCCACGTCGTGCGTCGCAGCGCGCGCTGGGCGGCCGCCGCCTCTGCCTGACAGCGCCGCGTCGCAGCAAACATGCACACGCAGGACCGCAGCCTGAGCTTTGCGTGCTTCGCCTACGTCACGTTCAAGGACGTCAACAACGCGCGGCAGGCGCGCGTGGCGCTCGACAGCACGGTCATGTTTGGCAAGCGAGTGTGCGCGCGGCGGCGACAGACGGGCGCCGCGCGGTGGCTCACGCTGCGCCTCTGGCAGGACTGTGACGTTCCAGCCGCAGGTCACGCCGACCGTGACGCTCTGGATCGGGTCGGTGCACACGTCCGTTGACGAGCTCGACCTCGCCAAGCTGTTCCTGCAGTACGGCAACGTGATC
Organism: Parvularia atlantis; assembly: GCA_943704415.1. NCBI lineage: Eukaryota > Rotosphaerida > Parvularia > Parvularia atlantis. The sequence goes on along the minus strand of CALSCO010000077.1, from coordinate 1,425 downwards.
GACGTCTACATGCTGCGCCGGAGCAAGTGCGCCTTTGTGTGGTACCAGACGGTGGAGGAGTCGGTGCGGTTGCCCTGCCCGATGCGTGCGCGCCGTCGCTGACGCCCGCGCAGATCCGCGCGCGCAACGCCCTGCAGGGCTACCAGCTCGGCGAGGACACCAACTACATCCTGCGCATCGAGTACGCCAACCCGAAGCTGCGCAAACAAAAGTGCGTGCTCGCTCGTGCGTGCCGCGCCACGTCGTGCTCAGCCGTGCCGCCTCGCCCGCAGGCCCAACCGTGAGCGCCTGCTGAGCCTGCTCGACCAGCGCGAGCGGCCCGGCAAGCGTCCGCGCTCGCGCTCGCCCGTGCGCAGCCGCGGCGGGTCGTCAGCACCGCGCGACACGCGGTCCCTCTCGCCTGGCAGCACGCGCGCCCGTCGCCCGCCCTCGCCCTTGGACCGGTCCAGACGACGTTCGCCCTCGCCGCTGAGCCACGAACGGTGGCGGTCGCGCACGCCCGAGCGCTCGCGGCGGTCAATTGGCAGCGAACGGGACAGAGCCGACGGGGACAACAAACGGATGCACGTGGACAGCGCGGACGACAAGCGAAAGCCGCTGGACGGGGCCGACGACAAACGCAAGCACGCGGACGGCGCCGACGACATGCAGCGCAAAGCCGACAAGGCGCCGGCTGCTGTGCCGTCCAAAGAGACTGCCAAGGACAGGGACACTGGCGCGCCGCTGGCGACGCCGAAAGACAGGACTGTTGCCAAGGATCGCGGTCGCGACCGTGACTGGCCCACACGGCCGCGAGAGCCCGAGCCCAGACGCGAGCAGAAGCCTGAGCGCGTCCCAAGCCCAGCTGCGGACAAGCGCTTTGAACGGCCCGGGCCGAAGGACGGCGTGGGCAAGTTTGCGCGGCTCGAGCAGCGCGCGCCGGCCCCGTCGACGCTTGGGACCTCGACGCCGTGGGCGACACCTGCCGTCAACGGCCACACGCCGCCCGCGCGCCAGCCATTCCTTCCATTGACGCCGACAATGGCCGCACCGCGCACACACCAGCTGCACGGGCAGCTGGACGAGCGCCTGCAAGAGCTCGCACGCCAGCGTCTGCACGAGGACCTGCTGTCGATGTTTAGCGAGCAAAAGGGTTACGGGCAGTTGCAGCAGACGGCGCAGCACACCTCGCCGTACGCGCAGCCGCTGCGTCAATTGCCGTACACGCCGCCGCAGCCGGGCCGGTGTGTGCGCGCTTTGCTGCCGCGCGCTGCTCACGGCGTCTCGCGCAGACCGAACGACTACAGGTACACGATCACCCCGGGCAGTGGGGGCCTCAAGCGCCCGAACGAGGACATGCCGCAGCCGCAGACGGCGCCGGCTGTGCGCAACAGTGCGTGCCCGCCGCCCGGCGCGCGGCACTTCGCGTGGCTGAGGCGCCCCCCC
>CALSCO010000076.1:0-24988 GCA_943704415.1 Parvularia atlantis | reverse complement strand
ACACACACACACACACACACACACACACACACACACACACACGCACACACACACATACAGATCCAGGTCTTGGTCAAGCGCACGCTCTCAAACCTCCTGGAGCCGCTCAACAACCCGCTCGGCTACCAGGCGGCGAACGCAGCCGCATCGCCACCAGCGACGGCGGCCACCGAACAGCCACAAGCCGTGGTGCGTACATTGCGGCGAGCGAGGCACCGCTAGCCTCACACGCGACCGGCACAGCCGTCGTGGAGTTACGTCCAGCCGCTGCCGCTGCCGCTCGAGGACGCCGAGGCCGACGATAGCGACGAGACGGGTGACGGCGCAACCCCGGTGCGCATGCGCGGTGGGCAGCATGCACGTCTTGCTGACCGCATTGCAGGACACCACCGGCAAGAAGCCCACAAACGTCCTCCGCGAGCTCGGGTGCGTGCCCTGCTCCCCCCCGCGCGTTTAGCCGCTCACGGCTGCGGCAGCTACTGGCTCTACTCGAGCAACGTGGGCCAGTACCTGATGCGCTTCGGCGACGAGCGCAGCCGCAGCGCCGACGTGAAGGATGCGTACTCGCTTGCGCCAATCTGGATGCTAGGACGGAGCTACCAGTTTCGCGGTGCGCCGGTGCCTGTGCCTATCGCCTGTGCTGCTGACCGGCCGTGAGCGCACACAGGAGGCGACGAGACGCCCCCGACGCTCGAACACGTCTCGCCGCGCCCGAGCGCCGAGCTGGCCGACGGGACAGCGACGCCGCCGCGGCGCCTCGCGATGCAGTCGAGCGGTAGCTCGTCGTCGCTGGAGGGTGCGCACGCTGCCCTAGCCATCATGCGCCGGATTGACGAGAGTACGGGTCAGGCCTGCCGCCACTCGCGCCCGCTGCCGCGACGCCGTCGAGCGGCACCACGCCGCCAGCCGCGGCGAGCAAAGGCACACGCAAGACGCGGTCCAAGTTCTACGTCAACGTGACCCGCACCGGCAGCGACAGTGCGCGCCGGCACGCTGCGCCACACGACTGTGGCCTGACTCAACTACGCGTACAGATGGGCCATCGCCGCTTCAGTCGCCGTTGCCCGTGCGATCCAAGGTGCTCGTGCGGCTGCAGGTACGCTGTCCGCCGCGCGTGGTGCACGCGTGCTCACACCTAGCTGCCCCAGACGGCGTCGCAGCCCGCCAAGCCCGCGGCACGCCGCACCGAGACCAAACTTGAGCGTTTCGGACCGCTGGGCGACGCGTACAGCGTTCGTGTGGTGCGCGCCCGTCGCGTACATCGTGCGGCACAGGCTGATGTGGGCCGCGCGGGCAGATACGTCGCTACCCGCTGCGCCTCACGGCCGACAAGCTGTCGCTGCTCCGGCAATACCTGACCGAGAAGCGGCTGACGCTGAAGGGGCTGGACGACTTTGACATCCAGGCCGAGGAGACGGAGAGTGCGCTTTCTGCGGTACGGCGTGGTGGTGTTGCGCTCACCCGCTGGCACAGCACCGGGACAGCACACGCCGAACATGATGTCTGTGCGCGTTTTTTACGGCGTCGACGAGTTTGAGTACACGATCGTGGACGTGAACGTGTTTGCGTCCGCACGCAAGACGTCGGTCATGACGTTGCTCTCTGCGGGCATGTCGACGTCGGCCGCGACGAGCGCAATCGCGAGCGGGGCATTGTCGTCGCCCTCGATCGGTGCGCGGGGTCGCAGGCAGCAGCAGCAGCGCATTGTCAGCTGACGGCGCGTCAGCTGGCGCGGTGGACGCGCGAGCGGCCGAGGCGATCATGCTCGTCGACCAGGTTCTCGCCTTTGTCGACATCTCCAACTGCACGGGCGAGCTGATCCTGCGCGAGGGTGCGCCGCGCTGCTGTTGCGTGGCGCAGCAAGCCAACCGCACGTCGCACGCAGGGTACAACGCCGACGTGACGTTGTCGCACCAGTCGGTGCTTGCGATCTCCATCGGCTCAAGCTCGCTGGAGGTGCGCTGCTGCTGCCGCTGTGCCAAGCGGAGGCCTCACACGGATGCACGTAAAAAACAAGGTCACGGGCGCGCTGATGCGCGGAACGGACGCGCCACCGGCTGCGTCGGAGCCAAGCGCGCGGCGTGCACGCGGCTCGTCCATGCGCGCGACGCAGGCCACCGTCACCGGCACGCTGTCGATGTGGCGCAATGAGCCGCCGTCCGGGTGGATCGAGGTCGCCGTGCGCCTCGAGGACGGCGTGCTCAGCTACGGCCAGGACCCGGCCTCGGTGCCGGTGTGGCTCGCGGCGGTGTCGTTCAACTGCCCCGACAACACGCTGCGCTTCGACATGTGCGTCGCGCGCCCATGGCATGACCGCGACGCGTGACACCACGCGTGCACAGCCACTTCAACTCGTGCGTGTTCCAGCTCCGCGCGCACACCGACCAAGAGTACTTGGCGTGGTCGCGCGCGCTGAGGGCTTGCGCGGGTGTGCGCGACACCGCTTTCGTGCGCATTCTGTCACTCACACAACGCAGGCTTCTTCGAGGGGTGGCCAGACGCGTCCAGTGGCGGGACGGCGGCGCAAGCGGTGCCGATCCCGGCCGGGCAGGCGCACGTGGCGGCTGCGGGCGGCGCGCTGCAGTTTGCCTTGGGCTCGGGCTCGAGCGGCACGCTGATCTCGTCAGCGTCCGGCTCGCTGAGCGTGATGAACAGGCGCGCTGCGATCGTGAGCCGGATACGCTGGCTGACTGCAGCGGTGCACCGTCCACCAGGCTCATCCCGCAGCCCGACTCGCCCAGCGTCGTGTCGGACTCGTCGCCGCGGCCGACGAGCATCGTCGAATACCTGCCGCACGCGACCGGCCACGCCGCTGAGGCGCACCTGGGCGCGCCGCCGCCGTACGACGAGCACAGTGCGTGCGGCCGATGCACCCGTTCGCTTTCGCTGAAAACCGGTACGCGCAGGCGGCGGCGACGATGCGCTCGACGTTCCAGCGGCAACCCAGTCGGACATGTCGCTCGCTGCTGGCGCATCGCGTGTTGGTGCGTGTGCGCGTGTGCGCGTTGGCGTGGCCGGCGTGGCTGAGACCGGCCGCAGACGTCGACGGCTCGGCCGACCCGTTCCACGAGAATAACCAGGCGGTGCTGATCGCGTTCCTGCAGGACTTCCAGTCGCGCTTCTGGTTTACATACCGGCGCGTGGATGGCCCGCGCTCTGCACCGGCTGAGCTGACGCGCGTTCGTCTGCCCGCAGGAAGGACTTTGCGCGCCTCGAGCCGTCGCACTTCACGACCGACGTCGGCTGGGGCTGCATGCTCCGCACGGCGCAGATGCTCCTGGCACAGGGGCTGTCGACCGTGCTGCTGTCGCGCGGTGCGTGCGCGCGGTGCATGCCTGTGTCCCGTGTGACGCTTGTACCGCGTGCGTGCAGAGTGGCGGCTGCATCACGCGCAGTCGCGCGAACACCTGGCTGCGTACAAGCAGGTGCGCGCAATGCGATGGGCGCGGTTGCCGTTGACCTGCCCTGGCGCGCAGATCCTCACGATGTTCAACGACCGCGTCAGCAGCCAGGCCATCTTTTCGGTGCACCACATGGTCCAAGTCGGAGTCGCGATGAACAAGAAGATCGGCGAGTGGTTTGGGCCGAGCACGGCGGCGTATGCACTCAAGTGCGTGTGCGCGTGCGAGCGTGCGTCTTGCGTCATCTCACGCGCCGAGCGGGGGGCGCAGGCGTCTCGTGCAGCAGTACCCGTCGTCGCCCGTGGCCATCTACGTCAACAACGAGCGGACGGTGTACCGCGACGTCGTGCGCAACCTGGCGTGGGGCGGCAACGGCTTCACAGCCGGTGCGACCGGCTCGCTGGCTGTGCGCCGCTCACGACGGTTGTGGCAGAGTCGCAGCTGCCGCCGGGCGGGTGGCACAAGCCGGTGGTTGTGCTCCTGCCAATCCGGCTCGGCATTGACCGCCTGAACGACGTCTACTACGAACCGCTCAAGGCACGCCTGCGCCTGCCGTGGTTGCCTGATTGACCGCAGCGCGCAGGGGCTGTTCCGCATCCCGCAGTTTGTCGGCATCGCGGGCGGCAAGCCGTGCAAGTCGCTGTACTTTGTGGCGTGCCAAGGTGCGCACCGCGCTACCGCGGCCGGAGGACTGAAGCGCGCCCGCGCCCGCATCCAGACAACGAGCTGTTCTTCCTCGACCCGCACTTTCTCCAGCCGTTCATGGACAACCGCGCCATGCGCGTGTTCCCGCTCGAGGTGGAGCCGTGCGTGCGGCGTGCGTCCGCCGTGGCTGAGCGTTCGCGTGGCGGCAGACGTACCACAGCGACACAGTCAGGCGCGTGCACCTCTCGAAGCTGGACCCGTCGATGCTCGTGGGCTTTGCTGTGACGTCGGCGGCGGACCTGGATAGCCTGATGGTGCAGATCGAGCAGGTGCCGTCGCCACCGCCGGGCCTTGGACGCGGCGCACTGAACTACGCCGTCGTGTGCAGCTCGCGGCGTCGGGTACGCCGATGATCACCGCGGCCGACTGCGCGCCGGCGTACGTGCGCGAGTTTTACGAGGACGAGGCCACGCACGTGAGCGACAGCGCGCCCGCGGCCGAAGCCGACGCGGATGCGGACGCCGACTGGCAACTCATGCACGCTGAAGCGGATCGCGGCTTTGAGTTACCCTGAGTACACAATTGAACAGAAAACAACAAACTTGCGGCGACCATGCGACATTCATTTCACAACGAGTCAAGTCAGCGAACTGCGAGCCATGTACACACACACACAAAAAAAAGCACCGTGTTTTTCAGGGGTATAGGCCGTCCTTGAAGAGCCCGATGCGGGTCGGACACGCGGTTGTGCAATGTGTGTTCCTTGCCGCAAAAAACTCGAGGCCGGCCATGTGCGCCTTGAAGAGCGTGCCGATGTTGCGCGCACCGTTGACGTCGCGGTTCCACGTCCAATGACAGACACCTTTGCAGTGCTTGGACTGAACGTGCAGGTTGACGTTCTGGTCGGGGAGGTTGAGCACTTTCCAGACGGAGTTACCCTGTGCTACCCTAACACTCTTTGCGTGATGCACACACTCGCCGCGACCATGTGGTGCGCTCTGACACGCGGTCCGCACGCCGTGCCCTGTCCGCGCAGCGCTTGCGCACCGTCGGCGGGACGCGCGGGACAGCGACATGGCTCCAAAGAAGAAGGGCGGCAAGAAGGGCGGGCGCGGCGACGATTGGAGCGACGACGAGAACGAAGGCGGCAAGGCGGTGCTGGCGCAACCCGGCCTCAGTGCGTGCACACCGGCGCGCCTCGGGTCAACGCGCGCGGCTGACGCGCACGGCAGCGGACGCCACCACCGCGGCAGCCAAGGGCGCGAAGAAGGCGCCGGCCGGGAAGAGCGTCGCGCTTACGGCGCGGCTGCTGATGAACGACAATGACGGCGACAACGACGGCGACGACGACGACGACGATGCCCCTGCGTCGCCCGTGCTCACGCGCCCACGTCTTGCCGGTGCTGAGGCGCGCATCGTGACGAAGGAGTCGTGCTCACGCCATCCGTGGTCGCACGCAGCGCCGAGTAACCTCTTCAGCCTGATCAACCACGAGGAGGACGGCGCGGGCGGCGACGACAATGACGAAGACGGGGCAGGCGATGGCGCAGGCGGCGGTGGTGCAGGCGGCGGCGGCGACCTGATGGCACAGATCCTGAACGCCAGCAAGGGCAAGACAGCCGCGCCGAGCGTCAAGGCGGCCAAGAAGAAGGACAAGAAGAAGGCTAAGGGCAAGGCCGACGAGGATGACGATGGGCCAGCATCACCGGCCGACGACACGCCCCTGGTCGCGCCCGCTGCTGCCGGCAAGAAGGACAAGAAAAAAGACAAGAAGAGCAAGAAGCAGCAGCTGGCTGCCGCCGCCGACGACGACCCTGCGCCTGTGGCGGAGGTCAAGCCTGTGGCGGAGGTCAAGCCTGTGGCGGAGGTCAAGCCTGTGGCGGAGGTCAAGCCCAAGCCTGCGCCTGTGGCGGCTGAGGCCAAGGTGTGCCGCGTGCGCCGCGCGCGTGCGCGTTGCTGACGCGATCGCTCGCCGAGCAGGAAGACGACGACGACAGCGCTGACGAGGAGGACGACCCGCCCGCGGCCGGCGCCTCCGACAAGACCAAGAAGAAGAAAGACAAGAAGAAGAAGAAGAAAGCGGCCGAGAAGGAGAAGGAGGCCGCGCCGGCCGCGCCCAAGAAGACAGCGATGGGTGCTGCGCTAAAGGTGGCCGTCGCTTTTCGCATAGCCAATGCACACGCTCACTGCTGCGCACGTCCGCAGGCCATGCTCGAGCAGCAGCGCGAGCTCGAGGAGAAGCTGCAGCGCGAGCGCGAGGAGGAGGTGCGCGCCGGGCTTACTCGCCCGCCGTCAGTGTAACGGCGGCGTTGTAGGAGCGCCGTCTGGCCGAGGAGCAGGCGCGGCAGGACGAGGAAGAGCGGCGCAAGGAGGAGGTCAAGCAGCGGCGTAAGGAGAAGGAGAAGGTGAGCGTGCCCGAGACGTGCTAGAGGGTCGCGAACGCCACCACTCACGCCGCCGCTGCCGCAAGGCCAAGCGCGAGCAGGCGAGAAAGGAGGGCAAGCTGCTGTCATCGTCCGAGAAGCAGCGCCAGCAGCGAAACCAGCAGGTGCTGGAGATGCTCAAGAGCCAGAAGATCCAGGGCATCAAGATCGACGGCCTCGAGGCCAAGAGCGACACGGACGGCGCCGCCGCACCCACGCCCGCCGAGACCGCGTCCAGCGACGCTGCCAACGCCGCCGCCGCCGCCGCCACTGCTGCCGCCGCCGCTGCTGCCGTGGCAAGTGCCGACAAGAAGAAGAAGGTGCGCGCTTTGTGGCGTGTCGCACTGCGTGACGTTGCGTCGCAGGTTGTCTACAGCAACAAGAAAAAGGCGCCCGCAGCAGCAGCAGCAGGCGCTTCGACCGCGCCAAACAAGGCGGACGAGGGCGTGCCCACCGCAGCCGCCGCCGGTATGCTTGCGGCTTCGGTGCTTTGGCGCGCAACTGACGCTGCACAGTGACAGATGAACCGCAGCCGGCCGACCAGGCGCCGCCGTCGCAGCCGGCCCCTGTGGCAGGTGATGACGAGGGCGACGACGACGACTGGGAGTCGCGAGACACGTGGGAGGAGCTCGCGCGCGATGGTGCATGCGTGCTCTCGTCGCTAGTGCGGGGCTGTGCCTGACATGTGCGCACGCCCACGCGCAGAGCAACCTGCGGCCGCGGCACCGCCTGCCAAGGGGCAAGTCGCGCCTACCCCCGCCGCGGCCAAGCCGGCCGCTGCTGCACCGAGCAAGACGCCTGCCGCGGCAGCGCCGAGCAAGCACCACGCGGCACCCGCCAAGGGCAAGGCTGTGGCGAAGGCTGCACGTGCGTGGCCCTTGTTGCGCGTGTCGTGTGTGCGACGGCTCACCGCCGGCGCAGCCGCCGTGGCGCACGCGCACGGCAAGAACCTGCCCAACACGCCCCGCGTTGACGTGCCCAAGGCGGCAACATCGGCAGCAGGTGCGACGACGGTGGCCGTGGCGGCCGCAGTGGTCGCCGAAGCAGACAACGACGACAATGAGGACGACGAGGACGACGAGGACGATGATGACGAGGACGGCACTGAGGGCGAGGATGTATGTGGGGCGCGCGCGCGCATGCGTGTCCTGCACATGAGGGCTGACTATGTGCGGTCGCTGCGCCAGTCGGGCGACGAGAGTGACGGCAGCGAGTCGAGCGAGGACGACGACGATGACGACGATGATGAGGACGGCAGCGACGACGAGAGCGACGGCGAGGCGTCGCGGCAGCGTGCGGCGGCCAAGGCGACTGAGGAGCGCAAGCGGCTGGCGCGCGAGCGGAGAGAGCAGCGGCTGCAGGAAGCGATGGCGCGACGCAGCAAGGACGACCTGCGCTCGCCCATCTGCTGTGTGCTTGGCCACGTCGACACGGGCAAGACGAAGATCCTCGACAGGGTGCGGGCTGTGCGCGGGCTGCTTGACTCCCTCGCTCACCCGGGAGCGCGCACCCCAGATCCGACAGACTAACGTGCAAGAGGGCGAGGCGGGCGGTATCACGCAGCAGATCGGTGCCACGTTCTTCCCGCAGGATGCGATCGTCGAAAAGCTATCGGTGCTGAGCAAGGTGCGCGTATTCCTGGGCCTGGCCGTGTGCGCGTCTGACAGGTTGTTGCACACAGCCGGTCGAGGTCCGCGTGCCCGGCCTGCTCGTCATGGACACGCCCGGGCACGAGTCATTCTCGAACCTGCGCTCGCGCGGCTCGTCGCTGTGCAACATCGCCATTCTCGTCGTGGACATCATGGTGCGTCTGCGCCGCACGCGAGCGCACCGCTCACAGCGCGTCGCTCGCGCAGCACGGTCTCGAGCCGCAGACGATCGAGTCGCTCAACATGCTCAAGCAGCGTAAGACGCCGTTTGTGGTGGCGCTGAACAAGGTCCGTGCGGCCGGCTTGTGCGCGCTGCATGGCCGCTGAGCCGCGCACGCGTGTGCGCCGACAGATCGACCGTCTCTTTGGCTGGGTGCCAAACTCGAACAAGAGCGTGGTCGACGCGCTCAACGACCAGAAGCCGCACGTGAAGCAGGAGTTTGAGACGCGCCTGCGCGACACGATGACCGCGTTTTCGGAGCAGGGGCTTAACTCGGAGGTGCGCCTGTCGGGCACACCGAACGCGCGGTCTGAGTGCGTGTCGTGCAGGTGTTTTTCCGCAACAGCGACATGCGGCGCGTTGTGTCGCTTGTGCCGACGTCTGCCATCACGGGCGACGGTGCGGTTCCGTCGCTCCGGCAAACTTTTGATGCTGACGCCGCCGCCCCAGGCATCGCGGACCTGATCGCGCTGATCGTGGACTTGACGCAGCGCATGATGACTGACTCGCTCATGTACGTGAGCGAAGTCGAGGCGACGGTGCTCGAGGTGCGTGGGTCGCAGGCGTGCGGCGCACGTGGCGTACAACGCCTGAAGCCACACTGCGCGCAGGTTAAGGTGATCGAGGGCCAGGGCACGACAATCGACGTGATCCTGTCGAATGGCGTGCTGCGCGAGGGCGAGCGCATCTGCGTGTGCGGCCTGAACGGTTAGCGCGCGCGCGTGTTACCCTATGCACGCCTGACGCGGCAGCTGGCGCATTGCCCAGGGCCGATCGTGACCAACATCCGCGCGCTGCTCACGCCGCAGCCGATGCGCGAGCTGCGCGTCAAGGTACTCCGTCGCGTCTGGGTGTGTCGTCGCCTGGCTGAAGTTGTGCACGCGCAGGGCCAGTACGTGCACCACAAGGAGGTCAAGGCCGCGCTCGGTGTGAAGATCGCCGCGGCGGGTTTGGAGAAGGCCATCGCGGGCAGTCGGCTGATGGTGATCGGCCCCGACGACTACGAGGACGACATCAAGGCACGTATACGCGTTTCCGTGTGTGGGCTTGTCGCTGACGGCCGGCGCAGGAGGAGGTCATGACGGACCTGGCCGCGCTGTTCTCGTCGATCGACAAGTCGGGCCGTGGCGTGTGGGTGCAGGCGTCGACGCTGGGCTCACTCGAGGCGCTGCTCGAGTTCCTGCGCACGTCCAAGATCCCGGTGCGGCACGCGTGGCTGGTTGTCCGCGTGCTTACGCGCATGCTCACTGCTCGGCAGGTGTTTGGCATCAACATCGGCCCCGTGCACAAGAAGGACGTCATGCGCGCGTCGATCATGCTCGAGCACAAGAAGGAGTCCGTGGGCTGCGCGACCACGTCACGTCGTCTGATGCACACGCACGCAGGTACGCTGTCATGCTCTGTTTCGACGTCGAGGTCGACCGCGACGCCGAGCGCATGGCCGAGGATGCGGGCGTGCGCATCTTCCGCGCCAACATCATCTACCACCTGTTTGACCAGTTCACCAAATACATGGCGGTGCGCGTGCGCGCACCCGCACTGCGCCATGTCGCTGACGACGGCGCTGCAGGAGATTAAGGAGCGCCGCAAGGCGGAGCTGGCCGGGCAGGCAGTCTTCCCCGCGGTGCTGCACATCGTGCCCAACAATGTGTTCAATAACCGCTCGCCGATCGTCGTCGGCGTGGACGTGGTCGAGGGCACGCTGCGGCTGGGCACGCCGCTCTGCGTGCCTGTGCGCAACGTGTGTCGCCCCAGCGTGCATGTGCGTGGGCGGGCTGTGCTCATGCACGCACGACGCAGAATCTGCCGATCGGGCGGGTGACGGGCATCGAGAGGGAGCACAAGGTGTGGCGTGTCTCGCAGCCTCAGGCGCAGCTGAACGGCCTGGCGCGCGGGTGCAGGCGCTTGAGGTGGCCAAGAAGGGCCAGACGGTTGCGATCAAGATCGAGCTGCCGGAGGGCGAGCCCACTCGCATGGTGGGGCGGCACTTTGAGGAGAAGGACGAGATCGTGTCGCTCGTGCGTGTGTGCGGCGCTGGTGTGCGCGTGTGCGGCTCACCGTGCGGGGCTGCGCAGATCTCGCGCGAGTCAATCGACGTGCTCAAGGAGGCCTTCAAGGACAGCATGGCCAAGGAGGACTGGGCACTGATCATCAAGCTCAAGAAGGTGTTCAAGATCCAGTGACCCCCTGTGAAACGGTGATTCAGTGCCACGGTTCAGCGGCAAGTACGTGGCAAATGGTCGGCGATGACTGGCGCGTCGGTTTGCGGCCAACAAGGCAGCAACCGTTCGGCACCGATGGCTTGGCGTGGCAGATGCGGTTGGGCAAACAAAGCAGCAAATCGCCATTCACTCTTCAAACTCCTCAGTGTGGCGCAACTGCTGCTTCTGGAAGGCGATCTGGAAGAACCAGAGGTAGGAGCTGTGTGCGCGCGTGACCGTGCGAGGTTTGGTAATGGCGACGGCGCTGGCGGTGTCGCGCACCGCTCGCTGATGATCTGGAACGTCTGGGGGTCCACCGCCTTTGGCACGTCTACCGTCTGGCGCGGTGGATGCGTCAGCACAGCTCGTGACCTCACCGCTTGCGCACCTTAAAGTCGACGTTGACGTGGAAGCCGCGCTCAGACAGGATGTCGAGCAGCATCTCGACAAAGACCGGGTCGCGGCACGCCTGATTGTCTCTGCGCAGACAGGCATGTGAGACGACACGCGCGAGCGCGCAGAGACGCACACGCGGCACAGCACGCGACCGCCGATGGCGTGGCGCTTGATGGCAGGAATGAAAAACGTCGTGATAAACTGCACGGCCTGACTGGCATGCGGCGGCGCCACATTAGCGCGCGCACAGACACATGGTAGCGCACGCGCACGTGAAGAGTTCGGGGTTGCTCAGTTGGTAGTTGTCCAGGCGGCGCACGAGGTCCTGGCGCGAGTGCGCGCCGATTTCGGTCGCGAGCGGGATGTGTTGGATGAGGTCGTGCGTGCTCTGGTCTGCGGGGGGCGGTGAGACGCGAGAGTGCGCGCTCGCTCGAAGGCCGGCGCGGCGCACCGAGCTCGAGCGACGACTGGTACTCAAACTCGCGCATGATCGTCATGCGCACGGTCTCGAGCGGCGGGGAGGCGTCGATCAGGTGGAACTGAAAGCGCTCCTTCAGGCCGAGCATAGCGCCGTAGTGCTGCTTGAAGATGGCGTAGCGCTTGCGGATCAGCTGCGCAGGCTCTTATGTCAGCGGCGTTCGACGACGCGCGGTGCCACGTTCAAACACACGGCCTCGTCAGAGTCGGTCGGGCGCTCCTCCATCAGCTTGCCCTCGCCGGTGGTACGGACCTTCGGCGCGCGTGTGGTCACGCGGCGGGCGGTGCGCGTTACTTGCCGGCACCTTCTCGTTGTGCTCGATCGCGGCCCGGCCGCGCATGAGCTGGCGCCGCACCGACTCGTTCTCGTCCACAAACAACACGGCGATGCGGAAGACCGGCCGCCTGGCGCGAGAGGTCAGACGGCCGCCCGGCGGAGCGCCGCCAATCACCTAAACTGCTCGCGCAGGGGCGTGTTGAAATACTTGCGCCGGCGCTCGATCATCTTGTCGTAGAGCAGCTTGGTGCACTCGACCTGAACCTGCGTGCGCGGGAAGCCGTCGACGATGGCGCCGTAGGTCCACTTGCGCCGGATGAGCTCCTCGAGCAAGATCTCGAGCACCTGCGCGTCGCCTGTCGAGCGCGCGCGAGAGCGAGGGTGAGATCGGCCGCGCCGCACGCACGCGCTCGGCCGCGCACTGATCATGACGCCACTGTTGATGATCGCCTTCATCTCCGGGCTGGACAGGAGGCTGCTGATGACGATGGGCGGGCTCGTGATGCCGATGGCCTGGCGCGGGGCGCGTGAGCGTGCACGCTGACTGCATCGTGGGCTGCACACCTTCTGGATGAAGGGCGTGTTGGTGCCCTTGCCCGAGCCCGGCGCGCCCATCAGCCAGATGATCTCGTTCGGCAGCCTGCACGCGCACCCGTGCTCGCTCGGTTCGGCAGCACGGGGGCGGGAGCGCGCGCGCACCGCAGCGTCTCGTCGCCGTACTTGTTCTCCATCTTCTTCCAGACCTTGTCGAAGATGACGCGCGGGTCCTTGATTTCGAGCTCGGAGATGCCGCCGCCGCCGCCGCCGCTGCTGCGAGCGGCGTCACGGCGCGGAGCACGGCGCGGAGCACGGCGCGCGCGCGTGCGCACTTTGTGGGCGCGTCGACAGTGATCGCGGCCGCGGTCGGGACGGCCGCCAGGGCCTCGACTGCTGCCGCTGCACCCGGCGCTGTCTCGCTCGTGTGCGTCGCCACGCCACGCGCCCACAGCATGCCAACGAGCGCCCGGCGGGGCGGCACAGGCCGCACCAGCGCGAGCCGCACGAGGCGCGTCGCGAGCAGCTGCCGTGTCATGTTTGAGCGGGCATGATGGACAGCGCCGCACAGGCTTCGGCTGTGCCCGCGCCGGTGCCGCTCGTGGCGCCGACGCCCGTGCCCGTGCCGCTCGCGCGCCCGTCGATGTTTGCCGAGATGTGGGGCCAGGCGCTGGCGCCGACCTCTGCCGGGGCGGCTGAAGATGGTGCGTGCGCACGTGCCGGGGGGGACCGCATGCTGAGCCGACCCCGCACAGACTACGTGCCGCCGCACCCGCTGCGCAAGCTGCTGCCGCCCGACGCGCGGCCGGCCAAGAGCAGCCTGCGCCGGCGCACGCAGCCGCTGCCGTTGGGCATCGTGCGGTTCGACCTGCCCGAGGGCACGAAAGGTGCGCGGTGCCGGCTGTTGCTGCGTTGGCTCATTAGGCCGGCGTGCAGCCGCGGCCGAGGCGCAGGGCAACAGCGAGGGGCTCGTCGTGCCCGCGGGCACGGGCTTCCCGACGTACAGCTACGCCGCGCTCGAGCTGTACCAGTACTACCAGGCACGCGCTTTTGCCGAGCTCGCTGCGCCGTCTCCTGACCGCGTGACAGGCGCTGTGCAAGCGCAAGGGCGTGCAGCCGTGGGACAAGCTGCTGGCGCAGATCAAGGCCGCGAGCAACAGCGGGCAGCGGCTGGTGGCGCTCGACCTGAAGGGTGCGTATGAGTGCATTGCGCCGCCGACCGCGCTCATGACCGCACGCGCAAGGCCTCACGTTCACGCGCAAGACGGCCGAGATCCTCGGCGACATGCTCATCAACACGACGCGGCTGAAGCAGCTCAACCTGGAGCACGCGCAGCTGGATGACGATGTGCGCGCGCCCGGCGGTTTGAAGGGGGCGATTAACCGAGTGGTAACTCACAAGAGTGCACGCGCGCAGATGCTCAAGCTCATCCTCGAGGGCGCGCTGTTTCACAACCGGATCGAGTGGCTCGACGTGGCGCACAACCGCAAGCTGCGGCTGACTGGCGTGCGCTACATCGCTGACTACGTCGCCAAGGTGCGCGTGCGGTCGGCAGAGGTGGCCGATGGCTGCTGACGCCGGCGCAGAACCCAGCCCTGACGTATCTGGACCTGTCGGGCATCCCGCTCGACCGCAAGATGGCGCAGACGCTGACGGCGGTGCGTCCTCGCTGTGCTGGCATACGCACACGTTGTTAGGGCTGAGCGGCACTCAGGGCCTGGCGAGCGCGACGGTGCAGATGGGGACGCTGCGCCTGCACGAGTGCAGCCTCAAGCCGCCCGTCTTTGAGACGCTGAGTGTGTGCGGTGCGCAGCGTGGCAGGGTCGCTGAGTGGGGGTGTGCGTGCGCGCACAGCCAAGGGCCTCAAGTCGTGCCGGCTCGATCACCTGTCTGTGCGGCAAAACAACCTGCCCGTGGCGGTGTCGCCGGCGCTGTACGACCTGTTGGTCTACAACGAGTTTTTGAAGAAGCTCGACCTGCGCAACAACGACATTCGGGTGCGTGCTGCGACGTGCGTGTGCGCGCGTACACGCGTGCCTGACTGCGCCGCCAGAGCGCTGGGGCGATCAACATCGGGCAGGCACTAGGGCGCAACACGGTGCTCGAGTCGCTGCTGCTGTGGTGCGTGCGCGTGCGTCAGCATGCGGGAGGGGGGACGCGCAGACTGAGCGGGCGACACAGGGAGAACAACATCGGCGCCGAGGGCCTGGTGTCGATCGCCAACGGGATACGGCAGAACAATTCGCTCCTGCACCTCGACCTCAGCTACAACCCCGTCGGTGACGCGAATGCGGTGCGGTGCCAGACGGGCGTTTGCGTGCGTGTCTGGCTGACATGGCTGACGTGGCGGGCGTGGCCAGGTCGTGCAGCTGCGCAACGCCATGTTTGTGAACCGCAAGCTTGAGACGCTCGGGCTGGCGGGCACGGGCATGAACATCGAGGGTGCGCGTGCGCTGTGCGCCCCGACCCGTGCGCTCACGGCCGCGGTGCAGGCGCCATCGCGATCGCCGAGGTGCTGCCGGAGACCAAGACGCTGCGCAGCCTCAACTTGATCAACAACAAGCTCGAGGTGGCGGGCCTGATGGCGCTCTCGGTGGCGATGAAGCTCAACCGGTCGCTGTGCACGCTCGAGCTCAGCGCCGAGGTCTGAGCTCGCACCGCGGCCCGACCTGTACGCGCCGCGCTGACTGCTCGGTCCGCGCGCAGAGTCACACGGGCGACGAGCTGCGGCTTCTGGGCGATATCAACAGCATCTGCGCGTCCAACGCGCGCGCGCTGGGGCGGCAGGGCGACGGGACAGCTCCCGACTCGCCGACGATGGCGCAGGCGGGCGAGACAATGCACTCGCGCTCGCGCACGACGGTGCGGCGTGAGTGGCGACGCGGCCAGACGCTGATGGCTGAGTGCGACGCGCAGACGCTCAACGGGCCGCCGAGTCCGACACTGCCGACGCTGGCGCGCGCGGCATCGCCCACCTCGGCCGCCACGCCATCGCTGCTGGACCGGTTGCGCGAGGCGGACGAGCGCGCGACGCTTCTGCAAGACGTCCTGGGCGGCCTGCCGCAGCTGCAGGGCGACACGTCGCCAGAGGAGCTCGAGCTGCTGCGCGTGCGTGACCGTGGTCGCGGTGCGTCTCGCTCACGCCACGGCGCTGCGGGCAGGAGCTGTACGTGCAGTGCGGGCGGTGCTTGCGCGAGTTCAACAACTGGACATTTGCCATCGGCGACCCGACCGTGCGCGGTGCGCGTGCCGGATGTGTCCAGGGTGGGGAGCGGCTGTCTGAACGTGCGGCGGCTCGGCAGCGCAAGTCACGCGGACGATCACACACCTGACGCAGGTCACGGTCGCGTATGACGCGGCCATGCAGCTGCAGCAAGAGCAGGGTGCGCGGGCTGGTGGCGGCGCGCTGTGTGAGCGTTGCGCTCATAGCTCGCGTGCAGCCGTTGCGCGCGCCGCAACCAAGCCAGCCGTCGAAGCGATCGACATTGGCCGGGATGCGCCCGACACGCCGTCGCCGGGCGGGTCGGTGAGCGCGCGCAAGCCGCGGCGGCGGACGCAGATCGTGCCTGAGGTGGACGACGATGACGCCGACGAGGACGCGTCCGGCGAAGCGCAGGAGCTGTCGCATCTGCACTCGGGCACGTCCCCGCCACGCGACCGGCCGGCAGCCAGCGGCGAGCTGCCCAAGCTCGTGCTCCAGTCGGCCGTGCAGCACCCGCACCGGTGCGTGCCGGTGGATGGCGCGGACGGCGGTCACATTTGATGGCTGCGTGTGCAGCGGAAGCCCGCCGCCGGACGAGTCGGTCATCCGCGCCGCGGCCGATCTCAGCCTCAAAGACGATGACCCGCCGTTGTGATGATGTGCAGGAGGGGGAGTGAAAGTGCGGAGTGCGGATGTGCGGGGCGTACCGCGGGGCGTACCGCAGGGCAGCAGTGCAACAGAGCCAATAACAAACGAACGAGCTACGATACCGAGCCAGCCGGCGCCGTCACGACATGGACACTGCGCGCGAACGCGTCGCGAGGCTGTCCAACATTGACTTGCGCTCGTTGTCCAGCTGCACCAGCGAGCTCTGGCGCTGCGCCTTGAACTGGCTGCGCACGCCATCGAGCTCGGCTCTGCGTCGGCGGTCAGCAGCGGCTGCCGTCGACCCGCCACAGTTAGCGACGCACCGGTGCGTCTTGGTTGCAGCCTCTGTTTGCCTGCGGAACTCTTCCTCGCGCGTCTTGCGCTCGGCGGCCTGGCGCACCTCTGCGCATCAGCACCGCATGCGCGCACCGAGTGGCGAAACGCGCACCTGCTGCTTGCGCAGCTGGTCCTCGGCCTCCTTGTTGCTGTTCTTGACGGGCGCGGTCTTGTCCTTAATGTGCTTGTTGATCACGGCCGTCTCCTCGTCGTGCTTGGCCTGCGCACGCGGCATAAGGTGCCGATGCCATCGGGTGCGTGGAGGTACGCACGCGCTGCAGCCCGTTCTCAACGCCGTGCCGGTGGTGCAGCTGCGACGGGCGCACAACGTTGGCATGCGCGGACAGGAGAGTGCCAGGCCACGCACTGCTGCCAGCTCCTCCTTGTGCTTCTTGTCGAGTGCGATGCGCTCGGCGGTCTGTGCACGTGCGTGTGTTGGCGCAGTGCACGCGCAACGCAGGACGACGCACGCACGTGGCGCTTCTTGGCCTCCTCGAGCTCGCGCGATGCGGCCTTAGCCGTGCTCGACAGGCGCTCGCTGTTCTCCTGCTGCAGCCGCTTGAGCGCCGCGCCATGGTCCTTGTTCAGGTCGGCCAGGGCGGTCTTGCGCTGCTTCTCGAGGTCCTGCGCGCCGCCGCCGGCAGCGTCAGCGAGGGGAGCGCGCGTCAGCCCTGGTTGCCGCACCTTGAGCTGCGCCTTCTGCAGCCGCTTCTTGGCCTCGAGCTCGTCCTTCTCCTTGCGCTCAAAGTCCTTGACTGTCTCCTTCTCCTTGAGCTGCGCCTGCTTCTTGATCTCCTTGCGCTGCTGCTCAAGCTCCTTCTTCGTGAGCGGGGCTGTGGCCGGGCCTGAGCGCCGGATCTTGCAGCGTGCACAGGTCACACGCGCACCGGCCGCGGCCGACGACGACCCGCCGCCTCCGGGCTCGCCGGGCATCGGGTCCCAGTCGGCCATCGCTTCTGCGAACAAGAGGTCTCGCACCAGTGCAACCTGTTTGTCAGTTTACGGTGGCAGCACTGGCGGCCCCTCTCGTGCTCAACGCGTCGCGCCCCACCCCCCCCGCAGGCTAGGCCAGCCGCACACAGAACAACAGGAGATGAAGGCCGTGACGATGCTCGTGGCCCTCGCCGCGACGCTACTGCTCGCGTGCGGTGCAATGACCTCGTCGGCCGCGCCGGCGGGTGCGTGTGCTGGTTTTTTCTCCCCCCCCGTGCCCTCTCTCGTCGCCGACCGTTCGGGCACGCACGCCAGTGCTCGCCCGCCGTGGCGAGGTCGACACAACGGTGGTCCAGGCCGGCGAGGTCGACCTGCCCGAGGGCACGGAGGAGTTTTTCGTGACGGTGGTGCACATCGAGGATGACGTCAACGACGCCACGGGCCAGGTCGACGCCGAGCACCGCACGGTCGTTGCGCTCAAGGTGCGCCGGGCGCGTGTGTCCGCAAGGAAGCAGCGTGCTCATGTGCCGCGCGCGCGCAGTTTGACGTCAACTCGGACCTCACGGTGACCGTCAACGGCCAGACCGTGCCCGCGGGCTACTCGCAGCTGCAGGTCGAGGCGGCCGTGTACGCCGAGGGCGCGATCGACAAGCTGCGCCCCGTGTCGCAGCTGACCGTGCAGGTCTTTGTCGGCGTGGCTGCGCTGCGTGACGAGACCGGCCAGGTGCGCTGCCCGCGCGGCGCGACGAATTGAAGTGTGGGGCTCTTGACGTTCGCGCCCGTCCGCAGGAGTTCCACCGCGTGGTGGTGCAGGAGCGCGTGGTCGAGGTCGAGGGCGACCGTGTGTGGCAGGCCGTCGTGCGCCAGCAGGTGGTGGATCTGCACGCGGGCGGCGCGCTCGTGCAGCGTGGCGCGGTCATCGAGGTGCGTCACGGCAGCGTGCGGTCGCTGCTCTGCGCTGACAGCACGGACGTCCAGATCAGCGAGGAGGAGTCGATGCTGCCCAAGCCGCAGGACATGCCGCCGCAGAGCGATGACGACGACGGCGAGCCCGAGCACAACGACGACGACGACGATGACGAGAAGGACAAGGAGGAGCGCCCGGACCACGGCCCGCACCACGGCCGCCCGCACCACGGCCGCCCGCACCACGGTCGCCCGCACCACGGCCCGCAGGGCGCCGATGGCATGCCGCCGGTGCGTCCGACTGGTGTACGCATCGCGCTTGCGCTGACACCCGCGCGCACACCGCCAGGCCCCGCCCAAGTCGACGATCGCCCGCGTGGAGGAGACGATGCACATGTGGGGAGTGCGTTTTGTGCTGGCTTGCTGCGGGGTCGCGGGGCCGGCTGTTGCTCACCTGCTGCGCCGCGCTGCAGCGCACAGTGATGGACTGGTACAGCCACCTGCCGTTCATCGTGCGCATTGTCGTGGCTTTCCTCGTGGGCATGCTCGCCGGCTTTTTCGTGCTCGGCGTCGCGTCGTGCCTCGGCCGCTGCTGCAGCATGAAGGTGCGGGAGTTGACGCCGGTGCGCGCGCTCGGCATCCTAACGCTGCACCGACAGTGCAAGAGCTGCAAGTGCTCGAGCAAGTACGACGACAACCTGCGCACGTACGCCGTCGCCTACACGGCCGTGCCGCTGGACGAAAAGAAGGAGAAGCTCAAGGAGGAGTCGGGCTCGGCCGAGATGGTGTGACCGAGGCGCACAAGCAGAGAGTGTCTAGCCCGCGTGCTGAACTGTGTCGATTGTGTTTCGCGTGCGCGACGCTGCTGTCCATCACAGGCGGCGAGGGAGGCGGCGCGCGGGCAGCATTGTGTTTTGCGTGCGCGACGCTGTTGTCCATCACAGAGACACTTTGGAGGCGAACGGGCGGCGCGGGGGCAGCTTCTTGCCAGACGCGGACGACTTGGCGGCGGCCTTGTCAGCGGCCTTGGCAAGGTACCGCTTGGAAAACTGCAACGGCTGGATGACGGCGCCCTGGCGAAGACCGGCGCGTCAGCCACAGCACGCGCGGAACAACAGCAGGGCGCACCTGCTTGACGATCACGCGCGGCTTGATGTTGCGCTGGTAGCTGTGCACCGCGTTCCACTCCTTGCCCAGCGGCTTGCGCAGACTGCGCTCGTACTGCTCGCTGCGAACCCGCGAAAAGTGATCAGTCTGGGCGGGGCAGCGCAGCGCAGCGCGTCGGGCGCACCGCGTCTCGAACGGGTGCGGCACCTCGTCCACGAGAAACTTGGCGGCCTGGCGATTAGGCGATTAGGCACACATGTGCCACGCCGCACAGCACGCGCGCGCACCTTGGCATTGCGCTTCTCGTTGATGATGACGTGCTTGAGCCGGTCGTCGGCGCGCGGCTTGCCGTCCACGGGTGCCTTGACGATGAACCGCCGCTTGAGCGGGCGCGCGCCCTCGCCGCCCCACGCGCCCTGAGCACACGTGTCAGCGCACACCCGCGAGCAGACTGCGCGCATGCGCACCCAGCCGGGTAGGGTCAAATCCTCGTCTTTGGGCTTCTCGGCCTCAATCAGCGCGGCCTTCTCGCGCTCAAAGTCCTCCACGAGCACGTTGTCGGCCGCGAACGCCTGCGCCACGAGCTCGTGCTGCGACAGCTCAAACGTCGGGATCGGCTCGTCATGCGGCGTGACGAGCGCTGGCGGTAGCCGCTCAGGAGGTGGCGGCTTGGCAGCAACCGGTGGCATGGCGGGCTGCGGCCGGGCGGCTGACGGGGGCTGAGCGGGCTGAGACGATGCGGGCGTTGCGCGAGACGGTGCGGGTGCGGCGCGCGATTGTCCAGGTGCGGCACGCGAGAGTGCGGGTGACGATGGCTTGTCGGCTGGTGCAGGAACAGAAGTCGCCAGCGACTTGCTCGCCGTTGCCGCCTTGCTCGCCGAGGCCCCCTTGCTCGCCGTAGCCGCCTTGCTCACCGTAGATGTTTGAACAGGCTGATCCGCCGGTGCAGGTCGCTCGGCCGGCGCAGCAGAGGCGTCGTCAGCAGTGACGGCTGGACGAGACTGAGCACGGCGGTCGTCAGCGGCTTGCTTAACCTTGAGCTTGGGCATCTTCTGCTTCTTGCGCGACTTAAGCAGCTGCTTGTCGACAGCCTGCAGCCCACTGTCCTCCAAGATCGTGGCCACGCTGCGCTCGAGCTCGGTTGTCGGCTGTACGCCCGCGTCAAACGTCGGCAAGAGCACAGGGCGGGCGCAACGCCACCTCAAAGCGAGCCACCAGCGCGGCGCTGGTCTGCGCGGACAGCCTCGGCGCGTCCATCGGGAACGACAGATGTGTGGCCTGGAGGCCCGTCAGCGGCACGACCAGCAGCAGGCAGATGGCGCACCCTGCGGTTGCCCTGCACGACCGGAAGCCACTTGTCCAGCGCAGCCTTGCTCTCCTCGTAGGCCACGACGCGCTGCTGCCGCTCTTGCAGCCGCGGCGCAAGCGGCGTCGGCAAGAGGCGCGCGCGCTTGCCGAGCGTTGACACCTGCGCCTTGAGCTCGCCAAAGCCCGTCACGCCCTCGAGCGAGCCCATCAGCTCGGCCAGTGTTGACGCCGTCGACGACATCTTCGAGCCGGGCTGCACGCGGTACTCGCTCTCCGCCCTGGCGCGCGCGTGCGCAGACGTGAGCAGCGCATGCACTGCGCCCACGGCGCGCGCACCACGATTCGGTCATCTCGACCGGACGCGCACGCTTGGTCCGCGCACTGGGCGTCACGGCCGGCACAGGCGCGGCCGGCGCAGGCGCTGCCGCGGCGAGGATGTCTGAGAGCTCGACCGCGTCGTCGTCGCCGCCGTCCGCGCCGTCTCCATCGTGGCCGACCTCGTCCTCGTCCTCATCCTCGTCAGCGTCGGGTTCAGCGAGTTCGTCGGCGTCCGCAGTCCCGTGCCGCCCGCGCCGCCCGCGCGACGGCAGCAGCGACCCGTAAAGCGCCTCGTCGTCGGGGTTGAACGCGCCGTCCTCGTCAATCTCCTCGTCGTCCTCAATCACGGGTGCCGAATCCTTCTCCTCGTCCACAAGCCCGACCGAAAACACGTTGGCCGCGCGCGCCCGCAGCGCCTTGCGAGACGCCGCGCGCGCAGGCGTCACACGGACCACGTGGCGTTTCGCCGGCATGATGACAAAGGGACGCGAAACATCAGCTGCTTCGCCGGCATAACGGGATCGGCTACGCAGAGCCTCGCACGCGCTGATTAAACGAGCGAAACCATTGGTCGATGCCAGTTTCTGGCACAAACGAGCACTCTTTGCATGCGCCCCGCGCGCCCGCCGCCGCCGCTCAAAATGCACGCCGCACCCCTCCGCACAGCCCCGCCGCATCCGTCGCACCCCCGCGGCGCAAGCCAGAAGCACGTCGAGCCGCACGTCAGGCCGCACGTCGAGAGAGAACAAGAAGGAAAAAAACAGGTGCGCATCAACGAGGGCCAGGCAGAAAACAGGCGACTGAAACTGAGCCCCGCCGCCACCGTACGCGTACGCAGTACAGCGACCGCGTACATCCGCCCCGCCTCGCCGACGCCGCAGCGAGCACGCACACAGACCGCGACAAGGTGCGCAGCACGCCACACCCGCTAAAAAAAGGAACGACTGATTGCCGCGCTGCCGCACTCCGCGTCCCTTCCCCGCACAGCGCCACGTCTGTCCGCACGTGCGCCGCACCGCCGACCCGTCGCGAGCCCGCACTGAAATCGACCTCTTCCGTCAAACGCGGGTGACGTCAACCGGTGACATCACAAGGTGACAAGATCGTCTGCAAGGCTCTACTAGCGAACTGAGCACGTGCATGCGCAGGAATACACGCTACAGCAGCAACAAGCCGCGCCGCACGTCCTGCGAAATCGAGAGCCCAGGCATGCACCTTCCTCGCAATTTATTTATGTTGCTGACTGCGCGTGCACAGATGACGATGGTGTCTGTTGTTGCGACAGCGCGAACGTTCATGCGCGCTGTGTTGAAACCGCCGTCGATATTTGTATTGGTACGTGAGCAAGATACGCTATTGAAGACTCATAAAAACGTACGCAGGCAAGCAAACAGTTCAAACGACACATACACAAGCGAACAGCACCGACAGCAGTCAAGATGATCAACCAAACAAGCGCACATCTCAACAAGCGCGCAATCACTCTTACTAGATCGGGCCGTAGATCTGCTAGCAAGATTTTCACCGACGATAGCGCACGTGGTCACGAAGAACACGTCGTAAAGAGCAGATCTTTGCCCGAAAAATATTCAGACTTGGACATTTTCGAGCCTGTTCAACCAAGCAAGAGCTCACACGTGCACACGGTCGTGCAGGAACTCAAGCGAAATGAAAAGATTAAGCCGTCATTGCAGACAGCTTACCCATTTGTGGTACTGACAGCGCCGGCATTCGTCGATCGAGAGACCGCGTTGTCTCAATTTCTGAAAGAGTACAAGAGCAAACTGGATTACGTATCTGCAGGTAAACTCCTCGACAAGACATCAGCCAAGCCAATGGCAGTATATGGCGGCTCTGGTTCTGGCAAGACCGTGTACATGAACGAAGTCATGCTGAAAGGACCCAAATTAAAGGCCGTGTTAGAGACCGACTTTGACGACAAGCGTCTGCAGACTGTGATCACTGACTCTGTCGGCGTCGGCGTGACATTCAACCACGACACGCCGTATCTGGACTTTGAAGATGACCTGTCTTTTAAATTGTCTCAGTCGGTGTCTGCGCGCCTTTTTCATACGATGTTTGTCACGGCGGAGCGCGAGTCTCGCTTCAACTCTGACTTCTACGTTGAGTTCCTGAAACAGAATCACAAATTCCTTGCGTTGGAGGACGTTGTCAGCTACATTTGCTCGATCATTGGGAAACGGCACCTTGTTTTGTGTGTCGACGAAATGATGGCTGGAGCCCTGCGTGGCCGGAATGGCTTGGACGCGGATGCCACAAGCAAGGTAGAGGATCGATTCGCTGAGTTTTTCAAAGAAGTGGGAGTCGTCCTCAACAACGTGCCCAATTTCTTTATCGTCTGCTCGTCATTAAATTTGCTATCTCTGCAACGAGGCGCAACACAGAGCGATCGCATCATAGTGCCAATAACGCTGGCCCCACTGCGTTTTCAGTCTGTTGTGCAGCTATATAAACCAAACATCGACAAGTGGATGCACAAGAAAACTGCCGCGAACGTGAAGCTCGTATTTCACGACATTGGCGGCAGTCCAAAGTTGGCTTTCTTGTTCGACAAGGTTCTGCAGGACCGAAATGCAGCCGCAGTATATTCTTACGACAATCTGCTCAGCTTACTTATTTTGAGCAACGACGAGTACGTAAATCAGGCCGTCTCCCTGGTGCAACTAAATGCGGATCTCTTCCGTACAGCTGTTCTTCGCGCCATGGTGTCGGAGCCCGCTGTGCCACACGATAGCTTGAAACTGGCGGTCGCTCTAAGTTTCGTCCAGCTGTACAACTTGGATCCAGACACCATGATGAATCCGATCCCAGTGGTTTCCATCGCTTGGTTGCGTATTTTACATTACAAGGCGGACTTTGGTCGTCGTGAAGTTTTCCGCAGTCTGGGCCAGCAGAGAGCTCAGGCTCTAGGCCATCTAATCTGGGGCACATTGGAGTCGTTCTTGGCCGACGACATGGTTGACGTAGTGGCGTATGCTCGTGCAGGTACATTGTACGAAACTCAGCACGCAAACTTGATGAACATTCGCCTAGCCGCTCACTGCGAACTGATAGACTCATCAAGCTTTGAGATGTCTCTCTGGGATTTTTTGACGTGCAACAGTAAGACCGACGCATTCAAATCTGTCTTGAAGCTTGCCGATCAAGGATTGCCCTACGACAGTCGCATGCTGCGTGACGTGAGGCCCTTGATTGTGGGTGACTACAAGATCTTCAACAGAAAGTTGATGTGGCCCCGCAACCTTGCCATTGAGCATGTGTCATTCAGATCTAACAAGTTTGTTCTGGATCCGAATCGCCTATATTGCAGCACAAGCCAAAATTCCGCAGGAATAGACTCTTTTCTCAGTCTTCGGGACACCAAGGCAGAGAACGTTTTGATTGCGTTTCAGGACAAGACGTCTGATAATTCACAGAGCCTTCGCACTCTATCGATGAAACTAGTCTTTCAAACTATCTGCAACACTGTGAAGCACCATTCGGATCTCATCGGCTCGTACGTTGACGGTGACAAGTTTGCTCTTGTTTTTCGGATCTTTCGCGGCATTCACGTTCCAAAGGAACAGTCGTGGAAATCTTATTTGAAGCAGGCGTTGCTGGGAAATGAATCAAAGTCGTTGATTCTGGGAGGCACAGGCGAAATGGAAGACACAAAGATGAGAATCGTCAGGTACAACAAGATCGTAGATTCGACGATGATCATGGCAGCAGATGACGTTGCAGTGTACTTCGGTCCAATGTTCAGCGGTCGTCCTCAATTCGAAATCATCAAGAGGTCCAGTCAAGCGCCTACATCCAAAAAGCCAAGTGCGGCGCGAAAGTCCCTATCCTAGGGTAGATTATTAGATAGGTTGCGGAGGTGGTAGATTTGGATTTGCAAATGCTTTTGATAACGTGTAATGCCCATTTGCAGAACAACATGGCCGCGTTTGCAAAAGTGACATTTGCTGGAGGATTTGGCGCTCATTTCAAATCCAGCAGTCCC